>JAJJMA010104159.1:25976-74447 GCA_023529015.1 Papaver nudicaule | reverse complement strand
CTACATCCCAGACCGAAGTCTTATAGTAGGCTAGTGTTTGTAGTCTGTTTGTACTGGGCGTTGTTCAATCTGGACGAGGTCCCGAGGTTTTTCTGCAAGTCAGTTTCCTCGTTAAAAAAATCTCTGGTGTCTTGTGTGCTTTTACTTTTCGCATTATATCTCTGATTATATAATTAAAGCACCAAGTAGTACGTTATTCAATAACTGTAGAGTTTAACTCCAAAGTCCCATCTTTGTCGAGTTGATCCACAAGATCACAACTCCAGTTATTTTTGTTTGATTATTGATTTTTGAGATCGTCCATACTCAAACCATAAGACTCACGAGCCCAAACGAAAAGTTGGTTGTATTTCGGTACCCCTCCTTTTTCAGTGACAATAATCAAGGAAATATATATGGTATTTATAGTCATATATACGAGTCAAAAATAAACCATGAATCTTCGATTCACGATTTATTATACGATTCGATACTCAAAAATGAAAAACGATTCACTCCCTGATTCACGTTTTCTCAACCTTGGTCTCAACTACCTAGTTTATATCCCAATTCCGAAATCTAAACTTTAGTACACTAAATCAAGAATTGTGTTTTGACACGTAAAACTGACAACTAGCTTGACATACTAACAGTAGTAGGTTTGACCGAACAATGCTCTAATAGTTGTTGTTTTTGTTGTTTGACCTAGAAAATGAACTGCCATAAATACAAGTTGGCCTAGATAATAAACTGTCATAATAGAAAGTTCATTCCAGGAAATGAACTACAAAATAAGAGAGTTCATTCCAATAAATAAATAAATAAACAAGGTTTTATTCTAAAAAAATACATGATCAACAATAAGAGAGAATTCACCGTAAAAGTAAACCACTACAAAAAGGACTCGCCCTAAAGAATCAGTACCGATAAAGATAAAAACAAAATACTCATCTGGAAAATGAACTGCTTAAATACTAGTTCATCCAGCAAAATGAATAGTCATAACTGCAATGAATTATTCAATTAATTTTTCATTTTTCGTAAGCCAAGTGGCACAACACAATTCATTATTTTTATTGAACTTATAAAGCATCTAATTGTTGATGGTGGATTTTGACGTTGGGATAAAACTGTAAAATATTCCTTTTATTGACCAGTGCAATACTGTCTAAATGAGTAATACTGAATATGTCACGAGCGACTCAATCCAGAGTAGCATGTTGCATCATATTGATCCCTGGAACGAAAGTTTGACTCTAGAATAGCAGGTTGCTTCATATTGGTCCCTACAGTAAAGGGCTGAGTCTAAAATAGAGGGTTGCATCATATTGGTTTTTGTAACAAAAGACTTGTGAAAAAAGCATGGATACCGAAATACTACAAACTTTTCTTAGTTTGTGAGTCTAGGTAAGATATGGACGATCTCAAAAATCAATATCCAAATTTGTACACCTGAGTTGGATCATAACGATCAATTCTGATCCAAGACAAATCTTAATGAATCCCTCTAAAGGATTGGGAATTAAGTGCAGTCTGCAGGTTGATAACGTACAACTTGTGTTGCTTTAATTATATAATCAAAGATATAATGCGGAAAGATAAAGCACACAAGACACCAGAAGTTTTGTTAACGAGGAAACCATAATCCAATAGAAAAACCCCGGGACATAGTCCAGATTGAACACCACACAATATTAAGATGTCTACTAACACTAGCCTACTATCAGACTTCGGACTGGGATGTAGAAAATGCCGATTCTAGCCATCCAAACGAATCATCTACTGTGGCACTCCTTATGTCTCTTAGATCTCGCAAGACCCTACACACTTGATTCCCCTAGCTGACGTCTTTTACAGGCCTAGGAGTTGTTTTAACCGATGTTAAAGGATTTAGATAACTTCGGCTTTGTAACCTAGATTACCCTGTGTGTTTCGAACCTTCCTCCAACATTTTAACACACGAAATTGACTTCTTTTAGATATGATCAAGCTTATAAGAAAATCTACTTACAAGTTAGGGCTCCCATGTAAATTAAGTAAACAATGCCTAACTTGTCTCTACCTCAACTGTGAAAATAATCACTTAAGAAACTTACACAATCAGAGCTAAATAGGTCTTACAACACGAACGTGCAGCCGTACGTTGCTTCTTTCAACCTTTTGTCACTTAACTGTTCTTGAATGGCCTTATTGCAGAAGAGAAGAACTGTAAAATAGACAAGAACAAGCTGGAGCTACCAAGATTACATGTTATTCTGATTATTGACACAAAGGTATTTTATCGCCTAACTGTGCTTACCAACTCTCAAGGAAAGTCTTTATAGTCGTTAGGTAAATCCCACGGAGGAACTGCTACTGTTAGAGCATGGCTCGGTCAACCTTACTAAATGTTGGTATGTCAAGCTTAGTTGTTAACTTTAGTGATCAAAACTCGAGCGCTAAGCAACACACATTAGGTAAGGTCATCATTGAGTTAGCTTTATGTTGTGGAAGATTTTGGTAGGATTTAGAATCACAATTTGAAGAGTTGAAGAAGACTAGAGATCAAACGAACACATCTAGCTTCATCATTCAAGAGGTTAGTGAATCTAAATAACGCGATTCCATTATCTTTTACACTTCTGCTACAAAAGACAAAAACATAACTTAATGCTTGAGATTTACGTTATGACTTGATTACTTGTGATCAGTATGTCTTAAGATATAACTGTGCTTTATCGCTTGCGATATTGTTGTTGTAGTTATGACGTTCCATATTTCTTAGAGCTTTCTTTTCTTCTCAGTTTCTAAGTACTATAAGGTTTTTCCTAAAACCTTTGGATACCGCAGTTGTGATGTTGTCTCGGTGGTATTACGAGTTTTAATCCATCACAATATTAATGTGCCTTAAAGAATTTCCGAAATTAATAATTGTGTTTTGACATCTAAAATTGACAACTAGCTTGACATACCAACACTAGTAGGTTTGACCGAGTAGTGCTCTAACACCTTGAATCCAGAATAACGGGTTGTATCATGTTGGTCCCCGCAAATGAGGATTGAATCAAAAAAAGTTGGTTGCATCATATTGGTCCCTGCAATTAAGGATCAAGTCTTGAATACCAGGTTGCATCTCCCTGAAGTTTATACATATAGTCTACCTTGAGTAATTCCCAGCAAAAACACTTTATATAAGTGTAGACAATATGGTTTTATCATCTTAGGGGTTCAATGAGCCCTGATGAATCACTACTTGGCCGAAAGAGAAGAACGATAATGGGCTGCGACGACTTTGGTCCAATAAAAAAATGCCCGAGGGTATGTCAGGTTTGGCCAATGCAAGCATTTAGTTGCGCCAACCTTGGATTGGCGCTCCTCGGATATGGCAATGCTAATAGCCAATGGCATTTGACATGTTGCAGTAGTGTCAGATCAATTTAGAGCTGCGTAAGACTTAAATGACCAGACAAATCTATGATGCTGCTCACGCAGCAGCAGCGCCAGCCTTGTGCTTTATTTTTCGGTAGTGCCAGCCTACGGCGCTGCCCGTGTAACAACTGCACTGGTCTAATGCTGATGCAACATAAGACTTAATTGGCAGCGTCGCCAGCCTATTGATGGCGCTGCATTTTACCTTTTCTGGCAATGCCAGCTACGGCGAGCGCTGCATTTTACCTTTTCTGGCAGTGCCAGCTACGGTGGGCGCTGCATAATTATTTGCGATGCTCTATGCCATGGCAATTCCAAGTTAGGGCGCTGCACGAATAAGGCCTAAGCAGTGTTGTAGGTTCAAAGCAGTGGCAGCATGTGGCACTGTCCTCAGTATATCTCTTAGTACTTATTTACGATATATGAGATATTTTACATTCTAAGCATCCTAAGCATTGTTATCTTACTTGAATTATTTAACGTAAGTTCAACACAAGTTGACTTCGCACGACTCAACAACAATGAGTCGCTATACCAATGAGTTTCATACTTAAAAAATATTCTTAAACTCACATGATATATCAAAACGTGTCACAATGGGGATATTCAGTAGGGTTTTAGCCTGGCGGTTCACGACAGTTGTGGCGTGACATCCACTAAGAAAGAAGTTAGCATTGTGGGAACTGTTGGCATAATGGTACTGGGTAGTGTGCGTGACTGGCGGTTTTGCTATTATCACGGAAGTAACTCCATGATTCTCACTATTTCCACTTTACCATTTTCTTCACAACTAACGAGAGATCAGTATAGTATTGAACAACTATAAATAGATGTCTTCATCTGTTTTTCAAGGACATCGAGTAATCCACACAGTTATCTCATATCCTTGCAAACCTTAGTGAAAATTAGGCTTTTACCGATGAGTTCAATTTTTCAGTCAGAATTACCTGAACTCATTCTTTCTCTACTTCCCTCCTTAATATCAACCCTATTTCATTTTCTGTGACCGAAGCAAGTCTTGAACAACCATTGTCTTGGTTTAGGCTAGCTTTATTCGATTTTTATCTCTCGAATCAAAAGTAATATTTTTAGTACATTTTTTTCACCCTAAAACACTAATAAAATCAACTGCGACACACCGTTTATTTTTCAAACTATCATCACATGCTAGTTTATCCTAATTTAATATGAGAAAGAATCCCTTGACAATCTTATTTTAGTACTATCACACAATTTCACCGTCAATTTTCATGAAACTTGAACGGTAACAGATTTGAAGTTAAATTTTTGGTGATGTGTTCCTCCTATAATACTCTACATTCTTATAAAAAAGAACACAATCCGAAACGTATAACACCGTCATATACCACTTTGAAAATGAGTCGTTGAAATTTTACGGTTTTTAATGGCCTATTTTCAAAGTGGTAGACTACAAGGTTTGGAATCTCGAAATGCATTAATTTTCTGTTAGAATTTAAAGCATTATAGAAGGAGCGTATTACCAAAAAACCTAGCTTCAAATCCGTTGTCTTTTGAGTTTTATAAGAAAATTGACGTTCAAATTGTGAGATAATGTTATAATAAGATTGTCAAGGGGTCCTCCCTCATTTAATATAGCAGTTTACTTAAGTAAATATATGTAATCTCATGTTGTTTTATTTTAACCGATATTGTGAAATTTAAAATTTTGTGACATGAAATTTTATAGTAGTGTTTCTACTCGTTGTATAAGTTTTGTCGGAAAAACTCTGAAGATACAAAATTTATTTAACATCCAACTTGTGGTTTAAGGGATATGTTTGCTCCTAGGGGCGAATCTAGCCTATTGAAAGGGTGTGCACTTGCACACCCTTGTTTTCCGAAATCTCTATTAGTAGTCATTTTTTTACAAGGTAAATTTTTTTTAGCCTTATTTGCACCCCCTTTGAAAATCTTAGTTGCACCCCCTTGCTTTTTCTCCCTAATTTTCTTCAATATTACCAAAAAAGATAATTTTTTTTTGTTTGCACCCACCCCTCTCATGAAATCCTAGATTGGCCCCTCCTTGATCCACTAAAAAATGTAGTGCTTTCCTAATGTCTTGATGGCAATTTGAAGATTCCGGTTGCCGGAGATTAATGGAATAATTGGAGTGACTCCTAAACTTGTTTAGAAAGACATTTTTCCAAAGAAAAAGTCTTCTAGAAGGCACCGAATTTATTAAAATTGAAAAGAAAAAAAAAACAGTTTATTCCGTAAAACTTTCTTTCATTTCTAATGATATACTGTTACACAGAAGAAGACCCACAAAAAGAGTTCAGGAACCAAGTCGTTGCTCCAAATTCTTTACTCTGTACTCCCCCTTTGGAGACTAGATCGAATAAAGGCCAACAGGAAAAGAAAATTTGGAATGATAATGGAAGCTGGAAAAACTTGTACCCAGAATATTTAAAGGAAAAATAACGACTTTTATTGGCGGTAGACACGTGGTTCAACCCCCCACGAATCATACTTTTCTTCTTGAGTTTAAACGAGAAATTTGATGAAATGGACCTGGCCGCAAGCGGCCAGGTCCTAGTGGACGGTTAAAAGCCGGTATTTATCTAAAACCCAGAATACACGTCATCCCTAGAAAAAAGACGCGTGTACCCTTTCAGTTTTAAAACCGCTCTTTCTTTCTTTAACTGCACCTTGTTTTCTTCGCAGACAACGTTCTTCTTCTCCGCCATTAACACTTCGTTGTTTTCATCGCCAACCATCAACGTTCTTCTTCTCCTCCACAAAACCACCACAATCTCCATACCCATCTCCTCCACCACAACAGCAACAAACCAACCACCAACAACAGCAACAAACCAACCACCAACAACAGCAACAAACCAATAGCAGCAGCAACCACCAACAACTCCACCACCACCACACACAGACACAGAAACTAACACCACCACAAAACAGCGTAACCACCAACAACAACGTAACCACCAACAATGAGTCCAAAAACTAGTAAGAACCCTAACCCTAGAATTGATTTTGATTTAATTTCAATTTTTATAGGTTTTGGATTTGGTTTGGGTTTATTTTAATTTGAATTTTTATAGGGTTTGGATTTCTGTTGTTGTCCTGTTTATGAAATTTACAGGGTTTGTATGAAATTGGATTTGGGTTTAATTAATTTCCAGTTTTAGGTTCTGATTTCATAATAAGTTTGTGTAAATTTTTCTGATTCATAAAGTTTGTTTCTGATTCAAAATAAGTTTGTTTCTGATTCATAATAAGTTTGATAATTAAACTTGGGTACAAATGCATATTAGGTGTTTGTATTGGTAGAGGTTCAACTGTTTGATTTTTGTGTTTGATTTTGTGTTTGATTTGGAGAAATATTCTGGGTTCAACTGTTGTTTAAGAAATTGTTGTATCAGAAAAACCTGGGTTCAACTGTGTTTGATTTTTGTGTTTGATTTTGTGTTTGATTTTGTGTTTGTATTGTTTAAACCTGGGTATAACTGGTTTGATTAACTGTAATTTGATTATGAATGTGCTATTTCTGTATGGTTTAAACCTGGGTATAACTGGTTTGATTGACTGATTGTTATCAACTATTTATGATTTTCATAGGAAGTGCAACAAAAAAAGGTAAAGCTGTAGATGAAGGAGGCGGAAGCAAACCACCACCTAAAGGTGGTAAAAGGGTAAGAAAAGAACTGTTGCAAAGAATGCTAGCAAGTATGGAGGAAAACCAAGCAGAAGCAAAGAAGGAAGTGTTCAGGACCTTCCGGTCGGGTTTGGGACTAACCATCGACTTGCTTGCTGATTTAACGATCTGTCCTTCAGCACTTGCTCTATTACATTCGACTCCTTTTTCTGATTTTGTTCAAGCTCTTGAGAACAAGAACAAGCTATATGATAATAGGGCTGAAGTTAACAAGGCTCCAAAGGTGTTGTACAGACTAATCTCAAACTACAAAGAAGATTCGAAGAGATTTCTGATGGGTGGACAGTTGTTGAAGTCAGATCCAAACTGCCTTGCCCTTGTTTTCTCTATTAGGAGATTAGTGATGACCACGGAAGATTTGGAGAAATATTCGCCAAAGGATGACCGTGACTTAAGTGAGTCTGAGTTCTACACTACATATTTCCCTCTATTTGATGAAAACGGAAAGAAGAAAAGCAAAGTGAAGCTTCTGAAAAGCGACATTGTTCAAGGGATTAGACGAACTGTCAATGTAGAAGGAAAAGAACTGGACTTCGTCAGATTGATGATTTTGTTTATGTTGTGCACAATCTTCTTACCAACCATCAATGCGTCGTACGTGCACATAAAGTATCTCTACTGTGTCCAATCACTAGAAGCCATTAACAAGGTATCATGGCCTGACTTGATCCATGATAACCTTATGAAAAACGTGAGTTCAACGTATAAGACACCCTACAGCGTCGCTGGGTGTACTTTGTACCTTCTGGTGAGTTCCTGATCTAATCCTTGCAACATAATTGATTACGCAAAACATGATTCATGTCTGACGTAAAAGATCAAATGTTTCTCTTTGTTGTAGTATTTACTACTTGAACACATGGACATGGAGGGTGTTCAGAGGAAGGAAGGCAGCGAGAACATGCCGAGATTTGCTCGATGGAATCTCCTAGATGGATCATCTAATCTTGAAGCGAAGTTGGATACGCTTTCGGACAAGGAGGTGAACACATATCAACTCTGTTTTTTCTGTTAAAAATATCCTAGAATTATAACCACATATACCCAGGTATAACCAGTTATACATGTGGACTCTTTTCGTGAAATAATCATAGCATCATAACCACTAATACCCAGGTATAACCAGTTATACACACACTTGTACCTGGGTTTTATCAGTTTTATTTACAACTTCTCGAAAAACATAAGTAATCTCCCCCTTACTCTGTTTAGCATATAAAAAAAAAGCACTTATACCCAGGTACTGTCAGTGTTGAGCTTTTTTGTCAGCCACTAAGAGAAAAATGTGCCTTGTCGCAGGTTAAGAACGATTTGGTGATTCAATGGACAGAGGATGAGAAGAAGATGTTTGGTTACTTGGAAGAAGAAGTTTCTAGTGAGACTGAGTTGCGAATAGAACTGCAAGAAGCGAGCAAGAAGATTACAGCACTTGAAAATCAATTGCTTGCAAAGAACTTGCGCAACTCAGAGTTGGAGCGTGAACTAGCTGCGAAGGAGACAACCATTACAGAGTTGAGGAGAGACTTGGAAGCAGCGAGAGCGCAACAGCTGCCAAAAACACCGTCAGTAACTCCACTTGCACCAGCAGAATCTGACAATGCAACAGCAGCATCAACTCCACTCGATCCAGCGGTAACACTACTCGACCAAGCAGCATCTCCACTTCCAGTGGTCATGTGCACACCTCCACCTCCTCAGCCTAATCCTCCAGCAACTACACCGGATCCTTTTGACCTGAAGTTAACTCAAGAGATTAATAGGCCTGTCTCAGATGAGGAACGCAAGGCCGAAGAACCAACTGTAGCCGAAGAACCGCCTGTAGCCGAAGAACCGCCTGTTGCAGAAGAACCACCTGTTGCAGAAGAACGCGTGGTGGAAGAACAACTAAGAGAGAACCCTGCACTTGCAAACCCAATAAAAGCCATCCCTTTAGATGTGTTACCACCATTGGATTCCATTGTGGTAGATGTGAAAGGAAGAGAAAGAAAAAGGAAAACAAAAAAGGATTTTCTTACAACGTCCGGACAGAAGAGGCAAAAGGTTGAGGATGCTTTGAATAAGAAACTGAAAAAGCTTGATCGTAGGAATAATCTGTGGTACTCCTACAGTCAAGAAATAGGTGTCCACAAAGCCGAAATCGAGTTGATAAAAAAGTACTACAAAGATGCAACAGTAGGGTACGCTCTTAACGAATTTGGTTGATTATGTATTCTGTTTTTCATTATAAAAAGTTGATATTTATGATTTGAATGAAATTGTTTTCAGTAAACCTGTCTGGGCGTACAACGAAGATGGTCGCGCTTTTTCTTTGAAAGGATCAACCATTCAAGATTTGCTGGAATCTCGACCTGTCGGACTCCAAATTATCGAGTTCAAGGCTGTGAAATGGATGGAGAAAGACAGAGAGGAGGCAACTAGCTCAACTCGGTTTCAAAAGTCCCTCGTTCTCAGTTCGATTGCATGGGTGAGACTTCAAACTTTAATGAATCCTTTTAATACATGTCATAACATGCACTTGTACCCAGGAATAAGTGGGGTATTTGTTTTGTTTTACTTTCATGTATGCTGTTAAAGAGAATAAATCGATGCCAATGTGTTTTCAGACTACTGTTATACTGGGAGACGAACTCTTGGAAAGCCAAAATATAGATAATGTCATCAAGAACGTTGAGATAAACAATTATGAACACCTGTTAATACCTTTGAGCCACACCTTGGATTATGAGGGGGGAAATCAACATGGAGATCACCATACATTGCTCCACTTTGACATGAAAGATCCAACTTGGACTCTCTACAATTCTCACCAGCCGGATACCAGCGGGCGTTGTTTAAGTGATGCTAAGCGCATGGCTGAAAGAGTGAACAAGGTTCTACTCCTCAAAAACTACAAAGAAAGTGAACTAAAAAAATTCAAGATCAGGAAAGATTGTCCGCAGCAAGATGAAGAGTGAGTTTGTTTACTTAATACTGTGATTGTGTTTTTCATCTTTAATGACAGCGTAAACCTAAATGAAAATAATTGGTTTTGCAGGAATGCCTTTGCGGATTCTGGCATGTTCGTTATATACTACATGAACTGGGTGATGACCAATGGGCATAAGTTCCCTACTAGCAGGGATGCTGTGATTCAGGAAATCAAGACGGAACGAGTGAACATTGTAGCCGAAATTCTAAAGGATAAAAGATGTTGCTGGAAGAATAAGTCGTAGTCTGTCTTTGTCGTCTTAATCTTTTGAAACACTATGTTGTATGTTTCCTTTCTTACTAGTTTTTCAATCAAACAATTGTGGGTTGGTTTACATTTCAGTCTCTAAGAACCTTGTTTTATGTTTTTCTTGTGGAACAAAATGTGGGTTGAACTCTACTGTTAGTTGATATAAAATATGAAAAACTTATTCTTGTTAAATCAGTGTGTCTATTTAGATAGGGTATTTTTCCCCTGCTTGCAAGTGCAACAAAACCTGGGTATAAGTAGACCCTGGAAATTTTCCCCTGCTTGCAAGTGCAATAAAACCTGGGTATAAGTAGACCCTGGAAAATTTTCCCTGCTTGCAAGTGCAATAAAACCTGGGAATAAGTAGACCTGGTAAAGCATAAAGCCACACAAAAGAAAAGAACATAAAAAAAAGTAAAAAACACACTACCATAATTTTTTTTGTAATGTATCAATCAAAATCCATATGTTTAAAAAAAAAACAACCAGAGGTTGAGAGATAGAAAAAAGCATAAATGTTTCCTATACTAAATGAAGTGTATAAAGCCTATACTAAATGAAGTGTATAAAGAATGAAAGAATGAGAACGCGTCGCCGAAGATGCTCTCAAGTGGAGGTAAGAAGCTTCTGTTTCTTTGCAGGAGAATTATCACATGTAGTCCTGTTGTGTCTACTCCTCTTGCCGCATTTGCCACACTGTATTTTCCTAGTGTAACGGGTGGAGCCAATGTTCGGGATGCGCTTCTTCTTTGGCCTGCCTGCTTTCTTGCCATCCACATCTGGTGGTCCGATAGCTCCAGCTCCAGCAACAACAGCAGCAACAAAAGCAGGTCTTTCCTCATCTGGAATAGGCCTAATGGACTGAGAGTAAGTAGCTCGGAAGGTTGCCGTTGACCAGACTGGCATGATATAGTCGTACACGCTAATCTTGCTCTCAACCATGCACATAATGGCATGAGCACATGGGAACTGCTTTGTGTACCACTCTCTACAGCTACATTGGAAAGTGTTGAGATCGACCAAGTGACTAACCTTCTCGATAACTTCATAGACCAAATCGCCAGATTTCACAACCCTCCATGTCTTTCCATCTTGTTTCGCATTCTCGATCCATTTCTCAATCTTAGGACAGACTGGACGTTGATACTTAGGTCCATTGAAACCTTTGTCCCTCCTCTTGTCCATCAGTACCATAATCTTCAGATGGATACGGTCCACCAAAGTCGAAATAGGAAGACTCTTCTCGTCTCGGATCATAGAATTGAAAGATTCGGCAACATTGGAGCACATGTCTCCAAACCGGCAACCCTGACAATATGCGTTAGACCATTTCTCCTTTGGAAGAGCATCCAAGTATTCATAGAGACAGTTACAACCCAACTCCAACAACTTCGCCATACCATCATCAAAACCTTGAGTTGTGGATGAGTAAGAACAATCTTGGAATATTTTCATTGCTTGAGCGTAATCCTCTTTTTTCTTACGAATCTGAGTGCGCACATTATTCTTCAGATGGTAATAACACCAGACATGCTTCGAGAGAGGAAACGCAATAGGGACACCTTTCACCAATCCATCATGTCGATCTGAAATGATTGTTAATGACCGCTGTGGGTCCAAAACAAGTTTCAATTTTTCCAAAAACCACATCCAATTGTCCACATTCTCTCCGGAAACGATACCATAGGCCAAAGGAAAGATGCCTACAAAAAACAGAAGACAAAAAAATCAAACAGAGGATCAAAACACTAATGAAACCCAGGTACAAGTGGTGAAAAAATTGACTGAAGCATAAAATCATAAAAATAATAAAAATTGGAAAACCACTTCTGTTTTTCAGAGAAAGGCGTACCGTTGTTAGCATCTTTACCAGTTGCCGCCATAAGACAACCCCTGAACCCTCCAGTAAGGAATGTACAAGAACAATACCGCACGACAAAATTGAAACCCATATATGGAAGCACCAAACGAGAGAAACAAACTCTTGAACTGATTTGTCGCTGGGTCCGTAACCAAATCAGCCACACTACCAGGATTTGTCCTCTTCACAGCATCGACAAACCATATCAAATCTGTGTAGGACTTGCAATCATCACCGAAAAGCTCCTTCACACACTCTAATTTCCCGGCATAAGCTTGATCATAGCTCAAGTTCAGCCCATAATCAGATTTGAAGTCTTTGACAATGTCACTCGGCTTTTTATTTGGGTTTAGCCTAATTTGTTCAATGACGCAATCCTTCACCAAAGCCTTTGTGATGGAACTGTTAAGATCATTATAACCAGCCCCACAATTATGCTCGCCATGGTATTGCTTAAGAACAAAAGATGGATTTAACCCGGTGGACTTTGACGACGCATGAAACCTCCATCCACAATTGCCCGATACCTTTCGAATACACTCAACCGTGTACCTAGTATCATCACTCTTCACTACCTTTGTTTTCCGACCCCAATAATGGTTATACTTCTCAACTACTAAACGAGCCTCATCTCGACCACCATAGAAAATCTGACCCACACCAGTAATAATGTTTGCCCAAGCGTCCGCTTTTGTAGCTGTTCTAGTGAGAGGCTTACCATTGAAACCTCGCTCACATGAAGTAGAAGGCTGAAATGCTGAAGTTGATGCTAATGTGGTAACCACGGGCTTTTTCTGCCTCTTCAACACAATATGCCCACCACCACACTCATCTGAGGTTGCTGGCAATGTTGCTGCTAGTGTTGGTTGAATCTGCGGCACATCAGCAATCAACATATCGACCAACGAAGGTTCCGCAAGTGTATGGAGATCCAAACGGAGAAAATTGGCTTTTGTAACATTTGCTACTAAAGAAACAAGGGCCTTCAGTTGTGTACTACAATCAACAACGATGACCTTTCCGCAACCATCATCATACTTCAACTGAATGAGGTTGGGATCGAGAAATCTCCAAGTTTCGCAAATACCGGAAATTAGCTCGTCAAGTGTCGATTCTAGGGTCAGTTGGTGAAGACTGGAATCCGTCGAGTAGGTTACCATACACATTACACTGACGTCACTAGCCATCTGTTCACAAAGAATCTATGCAGAAAAAACACAAAATATAGTACAATTATGAAAACAACAAAAATCTAGTAAACTATAAGAACCCGGGTACAGTTAGAATTAAAACTGGTAACAAATAATAAACCAATGTTCATAAACTGCAAAAGAATCTTACAACAAACAAAAACATACACAACAACATCAGTAAAACACAATTATTAGGGTTGAATACCCAATTTCGATCTACATCTTATCCAAAACAAAAACTCCTAAACAATTTATGAATTAAACAACCAAAACTATTCAAACATACAATAACTCAATCTAGAAAACATCAAAACCTAGCTCAAAAAACTCAATCTAGTTTCAGATCTAGGAATTAAACTAAACACCAAACAAATCAGGAATCAAAAATCAAAATCAAACACATATTCTTTTTGAATTGAACTCACAATTTGAGATGAAGCTTTGGACAAACCAGCTGCAACTCGAATTCACCAGAAAATTCAAAAATCTAAGCAGCGTCGTTGCTTCTCTTCAATCTTCTCTTCTCTCTTCTCTGCTTCTCAGCAGCGTCGCGCGATTTGAATTTGGGTTTCAAAATTCCTGCGGTTGGGTTTTAAATTTAGGGGTGAGGGTAAGAAGGTAATTGAATAGGGTGGATTTGTTTGTTTTTCCGGTCTTGGGTATTAGATAAAACTACAGTTTTAGGTGGGTTTTACATAAACTTCTGACCAATTTTGTGAGTTTAAACTCCACATATAAAATTACCAAGTCACTTCCATCGTGTACGGATTGGTAAGAAAATCTAACATCTGATTGTAGCAACAATTGACAGATACACAAAGCCTTAGGTGATTGGTTAATAACACGTCTGCACAATCGTTCATATCCAGATCCCACTGGATCCTGCGTGAAACGGTATGGGGATGCGGTGCAACTAATGAATTACTCGTAGGTCTGCCCAGAAGGTTGGGCGGAGGAGTGGAATGACTATCAGATTTGATCTCCTGCGGATGCCCAAATTTTTGGAACATAGTCGAAGTCGATGCTGGACCAAACGAGAATAATCACTGGCTGACGGCTGAAGGACGTGCTAATAATCATTAGCTATTGGAGATCCCATTTCTATGTTCGAACTGTCTTCCGAAACAGTATTCTTACAGTACAGGTCGTAATTTGCACACCGCGGGCACCTTGCGAATTGCGATCACGAATAATAACCCATTTAAGTCTGTTTCGACACTAGTCTTAGCATGGGGCATATAGAAACCAGATTTCTTACTTAGAATAATTGCTTGAGCTTGGGATTAGACGCAAGGCTGTAGAAAAATACGATGACTCTGCAAGGAATGGCATCAAAGTAAACAGCAGTAGAAGTGGTGTTAAAATTAGTCGATAGATAACGACACTTGGTGTCTTTCCAATAGATATTCCTTTTCTTTCCCTTTCTTCTCTTTTTTGTCAAAAGTAGTCCAGATTTTAAGGGAAATCTTTTTATAAGTTCCCATGGTTGATGGTGGTACTTGCTAGCAGATACATTGATACAATCAGTATTTGCTCTCCTTTCATCATCATAACCCATTTCTTTCTTCTTTTTGCTTTATTATCTCTAATAATGCAGCATAATGTATCTGCATTTGCTTTTATATCATTATTCTAGATTCACTTTATGTTCAAAATATTTGCCAATATGAATCGACTTGCATACTTTCCTTCCAAGAAATTGTTGCGAATGTTTCTTGAAAATGTTGAGACCCAAAGGTTGGGTTAAGGCAAGTCAAGGCACGACTGAGAATCAACATACTTGGCCCATTCGATTCGATGATTGATTTTCTTTTCTCTCGGATCCTTGGAGAATTTCTCTGATTCTTTTTTGGCATCTAAATTCCAAACGTATCATTACATCTAGCTTATAGCAAAGGGTAGGTAGTATCTAGTTGTTGTGAACACTCTTGAACTTGGTTTAGCGACTTCAGTCTAATGCTTAAATACTGTACTAAGTAATAACAAGATTAAATTCCTGTATTCCAAAAAAAACAAGATTAAATTCCTAATGGTTACTGTACGTAGTACAAATCCCCAAAGAGAAGTGGAGCCCATCTTAAACAAGTTTCTTGCCAAGGAAACTCAAAGAAAGCGACGCCCACAAATGAGTCATCCACTAGTCGAATGCACGCCTGCCGCCTTAAACCTAAGACTTCCTAATGTACATGTTTTTGAAGTTCATTTATGAATTTTGAAATGTACACTTGTTCCCTTCTTTTTGGTCTTACTCTCTTCTGTAAGACCATTTTCTATAAACAAAGATTGTTGTATCAATGTTGGTTTCCTATTTCTAGACCTTAGTTGGTTGTTTATGAGCTTCTCTCTAATATATTATCATGCATGTCTATTTAACTTATAAACTTAGGTTGATTTCACTGCTAACAAGGGATAGGCTTTCATGATAAGCTGCACCTGTTTAATGATTCAAGTAACAATCTTGCTTTAGACTTCTTTAGCCTGGCAAATTTGGGGGCGAGCCCAAATTTAATAGGGGCGAGCACTTCTTCAAATATCCCACCCCAGTTTATAAGGGGTACTAAAACTTTGTGCAAATACTAAAATGTCCCTCATACTTAATTTTAAATATCAAATTAATCTTAATCAAAAATTAAAACTCAAAAATCAAAAACATATAATACTCTCCTCTACTACTTATCCTTCCCAACAAACAAAAACCCACCCTTCCAAAAACAAAAACCTTGACGACCTAAATTTTTTTCGAATTCAATTAATCGTGGTAATCGACGATTCGAGTTTTTTCATCGCCGATTCAATTCTTCAATACGCTACAAAGATGACCAAAGAAAAACCAAAACTCCTCATTCGTTTCAAGGGGAAATCGATTGAAAAAACAATTTCAAAATCCACCTCAACCGAAAAAGAAATTGTTGAAGAAGAACCGGTGTAACGGGATAAAAACAAGGAAGAAATGGCAAGATTGAGAAGGTAAGTTACTTGAATCACCCCTTAGGTAACTTTTATTATGTTTCGATTGATTTTAGGGTGAAAGAACCCAATTTTTCGCACTCACAGTAGAAAACTCGTCAAGCTTGTGCCAACGAGCTTGACGAGTTTGCAGTTTCAGAAAAAAATTAAAGAACACTCGTCAAGGTTATCCCAAAAAGCTTGACGAGAAATCTTCTGCAACTTAGGTGTTTTCCTAAGCATGCAAACTCTCGTCATAGTATTCATCGTTTCCTTGACGATTTGAGCCTTGTGAATTTTTGGAGAAGAAGGGTACACATGAAATCATCAAGTAATGTGTGAAAAGCATGACGAGGTTGGTCCTCTAAAAACATGCTCACTGTCCAAATTTTGCCAAAAATCGGAAAGCTTTTTGGATTAGCTTGACGATATGGTTTTGCATTTCGGCTTCACTCGTCATAGTTAGTGTTATTTTCTTGACGATTCGAACCTTGGGAAAAAAATTGGTGGAATAAGGTGAATTCAGGTCGTCAAGATAGGCTGGAATACCTTGACGATTTTGCTCCTCCCAAAACATGCTCACTGTCCCAATTTTAGGAAAACTCGTCATGCTTTTGGGCATCAAACCTTGACGAGAATTTCTGTTTCACTTGTGAATCGTCAAGTATTTCCCAAAAGCTTGACGATTTGCTTCATAAATTTTTAAATCGTCGTAGTATGTTGTATAACCTTGACGAGTTTGATGTTAATAAATGTTTTTAATCTTTGTGTTGTTAGGTTGAAATAGATGAAGAAGATCAAACTCCCCCTTGACACTCCCCCATCAAATCCTCGCAGAGAAAAGTATTTGGGAGCGGGAAATTTTCGTGGTCTTACCACACAAGATGTAGCGGCTTTTTCTTCAATGTCGTGTCCCACTCCTTCTTCTATTCCCGAACCCGGTGGTAACCATCATGACGGTGGTGATGATGTTGAACCCGACCAAAATGAACATGACAATGATGTTGAGGATGAAGGTGACAAGGAAGGTGAGGATGAAGGCACCAAAGAGGGTGAAGAAGATGAAGCTACTAAAGAGGGTGAAGAAGATGAAGCCACCAAAGAGGGTGAAGAAGAAGAAGAAGAAGAGGGTAATGATAAAGGTGTTCAAGTTGAACACCCTAAAGATAATGAGAGAAATGGGGATGTCGTTTAGGGCAAGGGAAAGGTGAAGAAGAAACCGAGGGAGAGAGCTGCGCACCTTCCCGCACCACACCTCATACTAGAGGGAGGACCTCATGGGTTACCTGCGGATGGTGGAAAAGTTCTCTTTGGTTACAAGGATTTGTGGGCTTGTACCATCTACTCCACCTTGGTAAAGTTAATGCCAACTTCTTTTGTGTTTCATTGTGTTGATATCTTAGGTTAGATGTTAATATATCTCATTATGTTTTCATCTTTCAGGATCATAAGAACGCCACACGTCTTCTTAGGCGCCAAACTAATTATTTTAATATGAGGAAGTGGGCTTTTGAAAAGGAATGTGAGGGGGTCAAAAAAATTATTAAAGCTTCTGGTTTGTATGGTGCTGTAGAGAATTTGGTTGTGAACTATGACGTAGAGACAGTTTCGGCAATGTGCGAGAGGTATTATCCGGAAAGAGACACCATGCTCTTTACATTCGGGGAGATGGCGATCATTCCGACGACGCTCAACAGATTCTGAAATTGTCAATTACCGGGAAGTCCACCAGCGATGGGTACACCAAAAGACTCGATTTTACCAAGCTTGATGAATTGTGCAAGAACTTGTTTGATTGGACTCCTGCGGAAATTGACTATTTCTTCATGAAGAATCCAACAACAAAAAAAAGAAATAGGGAGATCAACCTTGTGAAATTGAGCGAAAGGTATGAAGGAACCCTTGCTAAAGAAAAATCCAAAGGGGGGGCCTTTGGATGAGAAGGAAGTCAATGCTTCGGCAGCGGCATATCTGTTATACGTCTTAGCCATTTGTATATTTTCGTCTTCTGCTGGGAACAGGGTGAATGCAAACTTCTTGCAGCTACTGCATCCTTTGGATAAGATTGCAGAGTATTCGTGGGCTACCGCAATTGTCTCACACCTAAACACCGAGCTGAGAAAGGCATCAAGAAGCTTCACTTCCCAACTCAATGGCAACACATCTCTCCTGCAGGTAATTATGCATTTTGTTTTTCACTTTTGAATGTCAAATTCTTGATAACATCAACGTGACAATATATACATATGTCTCATTGATCTTTTGTATAGGTGTGGATATATGAACACTTCCCAAAGTTGATGGAAGGCCATGAGGATTGGAAAATCAACACCAAAAAGTGGAAACCGGGAATGGTGAGAGGGCACAAGTATATCTTCACTGGGGATCAAGAAAGGGGCAAGAAAGGTTGGCTTCTAACGGTCCGAGAGAGGTTGGACAACATGAAGGTAAGTGATGTAGTCTTTGACCCCTACAGAGAGGATTGGGAGAAGGGTTTGATTGAACCAAGGGACCCAAACTATAAATACGATGGCCCCTTGTTTCACCCTCTTGGACACACAATGCATGCCCCGGTGAGATTCATGAGACAAATTGGGTGTATACAAGAAAGTCCCGAAGAAGGGTTAGAAACAGATCATGACGCTACAGAATTCCTAGTTGACGTCAAGGAAAGCCACATCGACACAAAATCAATCACGGTTGTCTACAAATTTGAACCATCAGTTGATCAATGGAACCACCGACAAAAGCATAGAGTAGGATGGACGTGGGATGCTGTCGTCCATGGTTATGAGTGTGCGGATGATTACATGGAGTGGTACAACCGTTGGAGTCACGACCGTGTAATTCGTAGGGAACAAGTTGTCCAGCGTGGTCGTGGCAAAGGAAAAAAGATCACTACTGCACCTTCTCTTGATGATTCTTCCTTATACAAGCTATTCGTAAGTTTTTTTGGCCTCTCTTTTGTTGTTTAAATTGTGAACCAAATTTATGTCGGTATGACTTACTTGGTATTCCTTAAAATAGATGGAACGTTTGGATGTTGTGTTGAAGCCACTGACAAATAAGGTGGACCATGGAGAGGGCATGACTCCTACAGAACTAAAGCTTCATATTGATCACCTAAGACACTTGCATGTTCCTGAGGCTACCAACATGTTTAAAAAAGTAGCCAATGCAAGGAAGAGAGTTTGTCCTTCAGCTACTGCCACTCAGGAGAGTAAGCGAGGAGAAACTTCCAAAAGAGCTCGTGCCAAGGGTCGTGGTCGTGGCGAAGGTGAGGGTAGTGGTTGATTTTACCAATGTGTGGTAGGATGATATTATGGTTTGATATGTTTATTTTGGATTTCGTCATGGTTTCTTCCTCATGACACTTAAGATGTTTGGACGGAGCTTGGTTTAAATGCAAGTATGAATTTGTTTGAAATTTATATGCATAAATCGTCAGGGTTCAGGCAATTCCTTGTCGATTTCACAAATATTTACATGTCCCAAAAGCTGGATTCAAATTCTAAATCGTCAAGGAGTTACAAATTATCTTGACGATTTCGTGGAATATCGTCAAGAAGTTTCAAATTTACTTGACGATTCGTTAAAACTTATAAGAATTTTTTTGAAAAAGGTAAGAAGCTTATAAGAATTTTTCAATTGTATTTTTCCATACACTCGGTCTACACTCCATAACGACTAGTTTTTTGAAAAAATATATCTGTTGGGAACTTATCTACATAAAGAGAACCTTTCATCCCAAACAATCATCCCAATCAATCTAGTTTTTTTTTTTTTTTCACTTCTACAATGTCAGGTGCATCATCAGAAACCGCAAAGTGAACTCGATCAACACAAGATATTGAAGATAGTCCTCCTCCGGCATCTCCTCCTCGCAGATCTCAATATCGAAACATCACTGATAAGATAGTTCATGAATATTATTATAAGTGTACTCCATCTCAAAAACCATTATCTCCTCCTCGCTCAACACGAAAGAAACCAAGTTGTGCTCCATTTACGTGGCATGAAGATCATTGTTTTTGTAGATATCTCATGTTGTACTATCCAAAACCGGCTGAAGTTAAACGGAGTCGTTTTGGGATCAATTGGGGACTATTGTGGAGTTACGTTAAATAATCCTTCGACGAACAATGTACCCAATTTGAACGAGATGTAAATGGGTTGTCGGCGCGATGGAGTGTAATACACAAAAATGTCGACGAATTTATGCACCTGAGGAGATTGATCCGAGATATTTTCAAGAAAGATACCGATGATGAAATTCTGGCTAGGGCATTGAAGGAATGGGCTCGTTGGAAAGGAAAGAACTTCGAGTTCGAACAACATTACCGTCTCCTTAACACTTTTCTTAATAATTGTTATAATATAATAAAGAGTAAGTGTCTTCGTGTAAGATCAATTGGAATTAACTATGTAATGCTTTGATTTTTATTTGTTTTTATGTAATGCATTTTATCTTGTTTTGAATAATATTGGTATTCCTTGATTGTTGCTCAAATTATTAACGCTAACTCGTCAAGATAATGATAACGTCCTTGCCGATTTGTAATTTTTCGTAAGTTATCGTCACGCATTTTGCCTAAAACCATTACGATTTTCCTTAAAATTTGGACATGGACTATTTTTTTGGAGATCCTATATCGTCATGGTATGGTGGGATAACTTGACGATTTCCATTTTCTAATTCAGAAATCGTCAAGATAAAATTTAAAAGCAGTACGATTCTAGTCAAAAGCAGTACGATTGTTTATAAAATTTGGTGTTTCCTTGACGATTTAGCATTAAGTATGTAATTTTCATGACGATTTTCACAAGAAGGTTCATTTCATTAACATAAGGTAGAAACCACATTACATTTCTCGTAGAAAAAGCACATTACATCATTTCTTTTCTAAAGAACACCACCTAGTACGCGTCGTCGCTAAATTCGTACATAATATAATCGGACATGAACCTTGGAGCACGTTTGTTCAACACTTTCAAACACTTCCCGAACATCCACGCACGTTCACCATTACGAATTTCCCATAGGGCATTGATTCTTTCTTTCTAGAGGTGAATGAGTGACATGTTAGATTAACATATACAAAATTTCGTTAGCAAATTTTAAGAAACTAGATAACTACTCACCTTGAATTTGCGAGAAGATTGAGGGTAATGTTCGTTAACGATTTCCACAATCTTTTTATACCCGATGATATCCCTTTTGATACGTTCGAACCGGAAAGCAAGATGTGTCCATTTGCGCCGGTTATAATTGCCGTAGTGTTGTTCTAAGAATTCCTTAACCCTCTTCCAAAACATAGAGTACATTTCATATGGTCTTTCAATGAATGCCCTAACGAATGATTTGACAAGATCTACATCCTCGCTCTCTTCCCATACTCCATCACCATATCCGGCCATTTGTCACCTTTAAATAAACAAGAAACTTGTTTTGGTATTTTGGAACAATGAGAAGAAGAGAAGTTTGAGGTAAGTTGTGTTGGAGATGGGTTTCTTTTTATAGAACAAGACAAACTAAGTCGTCACGATAGTATGTTAAACCATGATGATAAGTTCACAATTACAGTGTATACATATTTTCTTAAGTGTCGGCACAGTTTAGGCATAAACCATGCCGATTTACCTTATAGGTTCAAAACCTGCAAAATGTTGGGATACAAGGGAGCTCACTTCATAAGCACAATTCACAAAACATATTACCCTCTCTAGTATTCAAAAAGTGGTTAACAACAATTACATAATAAGCTAGTAAGCCAAGTCTTCATCATCAAATAACACTCCCTTAACGAACTTAGGAGCTTTTTTCTTTAGCTTTGTATTGTGATCCTTATACCGGTACTCTCCATCGCCATTACGCTCATCCCAAACGTACACAAATTCTCTGATCTGTAATTAGCACAAATTAAGTTAGTGCGCATGTGTATATCTAGTGATGAAATACTATCCCGAAAGCATGTTGAGCTACTCACCACGTCAGTCGGCCTATCACCGTCCTCCTGTGTCTCTTGGACCATATTAAGGACTATATAATGCTCACGGATATGCGACTTTATGTGGGCGAATCTATTAGCCAACTGAACCCAATTGCGACGTCTAGTATTCGAGGTGCGTCCTTTGTACTTTTGCTTCACTCTCTTCCAAAACATTGAATATTTTTCTTTGGGTCGTTCATGATAGATAGGAATGAAGGTCTTCACAAGATCCATATCCTCATCCGCATCCCATGGGCAATTACTTCTTTTTTGGTTAGCTCCTTTGAAACCGTGGTGATGGATGTGACGGATTATCACTCCATCGTCATCACCAGAGTCCTGCAAACCAAACAATTGTTGGAAATGTAACAGAAAAAATCATCATAGTTTTGATATCTGCATGACGATTTAGTTATAAGTAGGGTTGTGTCGTCATATGTTCTACGACCACCTTGACGAGTTACTGAGTTTTTCAACCAGATTAATGGATTTCTCTTACCCAGAATCGTCAAGATTTTACCTAAAACCTCGATGACTTACTGAAGAAAATAGTACGTACTCTTTCCCATGCTAAAAACTCGTCAAGGTTATTGCTGCACCATGACGAGTTATCATCTCTGAGTGTGTTTTTACACAGACTCGGCAAGCTCGTCATGTGTTGCGTGACGATTTCATGAATATCGTTAAAGTTTGGACATATTGTTTGACGATTGTTCGTCCTGGGTTTCAATAGTTCTTGCATTCGCATTGATTCAACACACGAAAATGTCATTTTAGAAAGCATACCTCATTGTCTTCATCTGTGGATTCATCATGTGAGTGTTCTTGGTCTTCTTTTCCCTCCATAGGATCTTCATAAGCAAGAGCTTTCCGTTCTTCATCATTTAAAATTCGTGGATCATGCAACATCACCATTTTCATTTCTTTCGTGATGAGACTAGATTGAGGTTGATCTCTACCGTTTGAAACTTCACCCACATCGATTTGACTTCCCAAATCACCCATTTTTGATGAAAACTCACCTTTTTCCCTCCCTCCAAAACCTCATTTTTCTTCACTTTCCTCTCTCTCTCAACAATAATAATCATACAAATTTTTATCCTAAACATAATCATTTATCACTAATTTTCCCTCCAAAATTTTGCTAATCAAATTTAGTTAACAACTAATCATATCATTAATTTCTACTAATCAAGGGTTGTTTTGTATTTAAAAAAAAATATTTCATATGGGATGACCTTTTTACTTCATTGGAACCCTATTTTGGATTAGCCTTCGCCCCTATTAAAAAAGGGCTCGCCCCCAAATAAACCAGGTTGTTTAGATCAGCATTCACACTTGGCACTTGGAAATCCAGAAAAGGTGGAAAGTATAGGATAGAGAAGGAAGTGATTAGAAAGCGAATGCAAGAAAAAGAGATGGGTCAATGAGGACAAACAGTTAGATTTAGGTGGGATAAAATACTAGTAAGAGAGAGACCCATCTTGGGCTCATGGCCTCATACATAGTACTTCGAAAGTTCAAATTGTTCATGACATGGAGGAGGGATGGCAGCATTGGTAGGTGGCTCGCTTATATTTCAACAGATGTCTAGATAAATAGGTAGAGATGGGGATGGGACTAGTAATTGGAAAATGATGCGAAAACTCTAGATGTCTTAATAGTGTCGTAGAGATTTTGTAGAGCTATAGATCCGACGGTGTAGAGCGAAAAGAGTTAATCTAATGGTGGACCCCCCTATAGATCTGAGGGTGGTGGTGGTGCCACGTCACGCTCTACAACACTATTACTCTCTACCTCTCTACACCAAGGGGCTCCGAATTTTGATGTGTGTAAATTTATTTGTTAAACTAAGTAGTGGTTGTTAATTGTTATGTGGTGATGGCTCTTGCTAAGACAGTCCATTCAAAAGATAGCCAAAATTGATAGGGTTGAAAGCTGGTTAGGGGATTAGTGGGTTTCCAGGACAAATGTGGTCTATGATTTTGATGTTTATTTTTAGCCTACAAGAAGAAAATGTCAATGTCGTAACAGAAGAAAGAAAATCTCAACAGTGGAGGAGAAAATCTGTTAACTAAGAAACTAAAACAGTAAAACCGCCCAAAGTAGTTGCGTCTGATTGTTGCGAAACTGACCATTTTAGGCGGGTAGCTTTCAAGGGTCAGTATGGATTCATTGTTCAAGTATCTTCGCATATGCCGTGGGCGTGACGTCTCTCATTGTGCAGAAGCTTGCATTGCTGTGCCGTCACCCTAACCTTTAAATTTGTTGTCAAGATGCTAAATATGCAAAACATTGATAATGGGTCTTTATTTTTCCAGCCACTTTTTTCACTTCTTCAGCCCCATGACTTCGGTGAAGAGTGGTCTATGCAAATTTTAGCCGTTAACCAAACACATCTTAGGTTTAGAAATTATATTAACACTAATTTCATCACTTCTCCACCATCGATTTTTCATTAGAACTTATGTGATCCGAAGTAAGTTCGAAACATTGGGTTGCTCCTTTTCTGTGTGTAGATCAAAATGATCCGGTTGGATTGAATTGTCGTTGACGGTTTAGGAATATTGAATAAAGTTTCAAATCATATATAGCTTTTTCAAGATATCAAATGTTACTAATAAAAGAGCTATATATGTTATCTAAGGATTTAATGGAGATTTTTGTATGTGAAGAACATCTAGAACACTCAATGAAGAAGATGATGAATAATGAAACGAGCGTCACAATGCAAGGGTCAGTATATGTATTGTACACTGCTCAATACACGGTGTTAAGGCTGTTAAATACACAGTGCAGCCGTACGTAGCTTCTATCAACCTGGTAGCTGATTGACTGTTCTTGCAGAAGAAAAGGCCCTTAGTATATACAAGAACGAGAACAACCAACCAGGGTTTACAGGACCTGATAAAAACTATTAAGGTAAATATTTACATGTGCTTCACAACCCTCAAAGGAAGTCTTTCAATAGTTGTAGGCCAATTACACGAAGGAATTTATACCTATAGAGGACGACTCCTTACAACAAGGTTACATCGAAGTGTAAAGGGTTTTCGATGTCTTGCTTGTTGTACTCATTCTAGGTGTCATCTATTTATATCATTCACTAAGGCTGAGATACTTATGAATAAAGCAACGTTTTCTTGAGATACAAGCAAACTCGTGAATCGTGTACGGACCCGTTACTTGACTTGTACTCCAAGTAATCAACAGTTTAATCACACATGGAAACCATTTAGAGTTTTTCCCCAAGTAGTTTGGTAGAGGATAATTATTTCATAGATATGGTCTCAAACCAAGAGTGAACAACTGAAACTACCTTAATGAATCATGAGTGAACCGTGTGAGATATTTTCGATTAAGTTCGAGTTCACCAATTTGTAAGATCTAGGAGTCTAGTTACCGAACCACTTTCATTTTGCGAAAGTGTTCGCAAACCGAAAGCCATTTTGGATCTCAGGAAGAATCTTGTGAGTCGTGAATTGGTTCACGTACCATTTGCACATGAAAAATCCAAGAGAATCCATGTTTGTTTTGGATCGCGAACCGAAAGTACAAAAGTGTAGTTCAACCGGATTACTTTTAGCACGTAAACTGTAATACCTCGATTCATTAGGTTGGGTTCATCGATTGGAATATCAGTAATGGTTCGTCATTTCCTAACACCAAGGCTTTTAAAGCACAATTAACTCAGAATTTGGAGAGAAAAAACTCTACACTTAAGCCTGCTGGGTCGGGAGTAATTTAGGGATGGGTGACCTCCCGGGAAGCCGCTGCTGGACAACCGCAGTGGTTCTGTTAAAAATCCCACACTGCCGGATGACCCCAGTGGTTAAGTGAGGGCAATATCTGTGGAGGGACGAGTCGTTACATAAACCGAGATAGTTTATGCACCAAACATAATTTTGCTTTGAACCTTAATCTGTATTCTCCTAGATTCAACATTCTCCAAACATTGATTTGCGAGAAAATCATTTTCATGGAAAATGTATAGAATCTTTCTCACAATTATTTTATAGCCATAGTGCACTCAGAAAGTATACTAACACAAAATGAATGTCGTGTTGATATGATTCCTTCTTAACAAGCTATGAATAATAAAATCATCGAATATGTTTCGAATGATAAAATAAGTAGAATAATAAGATTCCATAAATCACAACTCCTACTAACCTTTTGTTGATAAGGATGTATAGATGTCTTCGTGCAGCTCCGGTCTTCGTTTTCAAAGTCTCAACTACTCAATCTAATTCCATATCTAAAACCTGACTTTAGTAGACTAAATCAAGAGTTGTGTTCTGGCATCTAAACTTGACAACTAACTTGAACGTTAGTAGGTTTGACCAAAAAATGCTCTGACAGGTGAGTTTATTGGTGCCTATTAGACTATGTTGGGCTTAGTACTAACTGGTTTTAAGTTTGGGCATGAGTGAGAACTATGTGGTGCTAGCACAGTTTCTACTTTTGTTCTGTTTTCAAAGATTTTTTTTGTAATAAAAGGTCGATCATCCTAGCTATCCGTTTAGTGGAGTTTCATAGATATTTTTATTAGCATTACACTCGTCTAGAGTCAGTTCTATGACCGGTGGAGTGTAACATTACTTGTTTTGTACCTTTACCTTTCTTTCTGCAATTCCTCTTACCTATATACCTTGATTTTTACAGGGGGTTAGTGAATTAGAAATTGTAGGGAGTTCGAGAGATTTTGAAAATCTCTTGTTAGTCAATAGAGAGTCTTTAAAAATCCCTGTTATTGAATTGTGACTTCCTAAAAGTCTACACAATTCTCTGTTATTGGATCTGGAATTTGAAATTAATGATTTGTGGTTGTGAGATTGTAGAGACTTTTAAGTTAAAATCTATAATAGTATAAAACAGGGTGGTCTTTTTTCGTCCGACCCATTTTTGCCTGTTTCTTCCAGAAATAACCCTGGTCTTTTCTCAATGACGCATCTGTCATTATATATTTTCCGTCTATATCTCAAAAGAGCAGGGGCATAACCGGCTAAAAAGTTACTCGGATACCCTGGAATTGTCCAAGTTACCCCTCCGCATTTTTAATCTATTTTGCCTGCGTCTTCCTCTACTTCGTCGTAGATTTTTTAAACACGAGGGTAAATACGTATAGGTGTTTTCTCTTCTAAGAAACCATCGTTTCTTCTTCTTCCTTCGTTTTGACAAACTCAAATAAAATCGACATTGGTTCTTATTTTTTCCACTAATTAATTTCTTCATCTTCTTCGGTGTTTCTCAACTCTTGATAATTCGAATCAAAGAATCAGCGAATAAGAATCTGAATCATGCATCCTCATCTTTAATTGTTGAACCCTAAAATTCATTTGTATTCTCCTGATCAACGATTTTGTCAAGGTCAAATTCCTGAACCAGTAGATTTGTGAAATGATCAACGATTTTGTCAAGGTCAAATTCCTGAACCAGTAGATTTGTGAATAAGATGAAATCGAGGATGAGAGAAGAGGTTCAATCAGTGAGATTTTTTATATATTTTTTTGTTGTTGTAAGAATTGCAACAACTTTTTTTAGGCTTGATAATGTTACAGAGGTGGATTATTGGATGAAAATTATAACTTGGGTGTATACTTGAATTGGTTGACATAACATAGAAGTTCACAGGCATTCTCGCATCAAAATACAACTCAAAATTTGAACAAATGAATGGTATCATTCCCTATTGATGTAAATGTGAACATTACATGTTTGTGTAAATGTTTGTTAAAGTACCAGTGTTCAATTGCTTTAACATCTTTTGTTATGCTTTCACAAGCATCTAATTTTTCTGTCGATTCCTGGAAGTTTATTCCAAGAAAATTTGCTAGGCGTTCCTTACTTTGATTTGTTTAGGTATATGGTTGGCTAATGCTATGATAAAAACAAAACAATACGATGTGGGTATGAATTGTGTTTTGTTAGTGAATTTAAATCTGAAGCCCTCTTTTAATTCATCAATCTTCAGGTACGTGCAAATGTATGTCTTTGAGTTTTCTTTCCTTACTCATTATACAGTTTCCGAAGATTGAATTGGGTAGTTTGAATATACTGGATTGTTGAAGAGGGAGTGTACATTATTGGTTAATCTGTATAATCTAGAGTAGTTTCTGCTATGTTTATCATGATCGAGACTGTATGATACCTTTGATGCTTGCACAGTTTTTGTAACTCTATGATCTATAGTTGCGTATGATCTTTTAATTACGCTATTGTTTGGTTAGTTATTATACTTTAATGCGTGAAGTGTATCCTTGAGGCTTTTTTTTTGTTATTGAATTGGGAATCTCTCACATGGGATATGAATATATCTTTAGTAAATGCTCATCCCATCGGGATTTATATCACACCGGTTGAAACATGCCTGTTGATTCTGGATCATTATGGGATGACATCGATTTCGGGTTACCGCCACCAGCACTAGCACCCGCACCACCAACTTTTATGTTGGAACCATACCAATCTAAATTGCCTAGAGCCAGCACTGAAAAGCATCTATTCGTGCCGTTATGGCAGATGGAGGATGGGATAAGGGTGATCATTTCTAACAAAATTAAGCAACCCAAACACAAATCGTGCACTGCTAGACCAGTGAAGTCTACATTATGAAATTGTCTACAACTTTCCGGACTTAAAAACACCAAGATTGAAAATGCAGAATGATGATGGCCTATTGGGGGTTTAATTTGTTTATGCAGCGAGGAACAAAGAATAAAAACAGGGGACTAGAGAAGGGTATTTAAGAGATGAAAGAGGAAATAGAAGATTGGGAGTTGTTGGAGAAACCTTGGTTGAAGTAGCGAAGAATGCTAAAGAAACAGTTGTCATCAGGAAGTTGAACTGGAGCATCACAAGGTCTTGGTCAGGTCGTGGAATTGGAGCACCAAGGTTGTGAACATCATGAACACCAGAATAACTATCCCACATTACCAAATTCATGGAATTAGTACAAAGATTTCATGTGGAACTGTTCTGTTTTTTCTTTTTGCACTGTTTCTGCCTTATATGAGTGAATGTGAATTTCTATTTTTGTGTTGTTCTGAATGAACATGTAGGTCTGGACTCTGGACAATGTTATGTAAAGAATATTTTGTCTATGAATATAAAGTAGTACTGAATATAGTTATCCTAAAGTAGATGGAATTTAATCCCTGAAGTTTGAACTTGACTTTTGTTGCATCAATGATCAAGACCATTCTAAGAATCAAAGTGAAAAATTAAAGAGGCAAGTGTTAAGGATTCAGTATCAATCAAATGTAGTTTGACCTTAAGGATCGCATTAGGACGAAAATCCATGTCCGTGCCATTATGGCACGGGTTACATACTAGTATACCATAAAAAGCTTGAACAAAGTCTCTCCAAAATAGGTGATATGTTGAGAGACTTGTGTTTTATTTATTTTTTCTTAAGGATTAATCATAAAAATAAGTGATAGCAACAGCCAAATAAGTAATGCATACTAATTAAAAAAAATCGAGCATACATACAAATAATTGACAAATCCCATGTAAAGATTATGTTCGGCTCAGTTTAATTTTTAACTTAAAAAAATAATTCAAATTTTTATTAGACATGTGTGAATTAATAAATTTTCGTAAAATGATTGTACCTTACATAATAAGAGATCAACTATTTGTATTACTTGCAAAAATGGTAAATGATTTGAATTTAATAAGGTGCTCTATTAAAAAAAATTGTCTCTGGAAATCCCCAAAACTCTTTAAAATTTGTATTTACAAGTCACTAAAATATTCTTAGAGAGTCACTTCAAGTCTCTAGATTTTTCAGAGAATCTCTGAAAGTCACTGAAACAAAAAGTATAAAAATCCATATAATTCTCACTTGACTACCCCGTGTGGCCCTGTTACTTCTTTTTATATAGAAAGAAGAAAGCTAGGGGTGAGCATGGTTCGGATTGGTCTGGTATTTCTGCATCTGCATCTAACCAAATACATACTCCCTCCGTCCTACATAAATTGAGCTAGTTCTATTTTGATTTTGTCCCACATAAATTGAGCTAGTTCTATTATATAGGTCATGTTTCTAATCTTATCCTTTCTATTGATTATTGTTATGAAATCTTAGTATAATAAATATTTATAATTTCATATCATGTTTATACTCGTTGGGTAGATGTTTTAAAATGATTTTCAATGATATAAAGTTTACAAAGATACGTGCCATAATTTGAGAAATATGTCGTTTCTAAATTTTACTATCATATTATCTATAAGGCTATATTTGGAAAAAACAGTAAAAAACTAATCTCTTTCTTCTTGCCTTAACAATTGTGCAAATCCCAACTAGCTCAATTTATGTGGGACGGAGGGAGTAACAGATTTCAATTTTGGCATCCGCAAACCAAGGGACTTGCATCCACTGGATGCACAGATGGATGGACTTGATGCGGAGTCCAATCGACCTTTTTTTATAATAAATATTTAAAATTAAGAAAGAGAAAATTAAGAAAGATGGTGCAAAATCCTGTGTTTTAGAAGACTATAAAATCTACGGCAGTGGTAACAGATGCTGCTAATATTAACTGAGACACCCAATACTAGTAATGAAACTCATCAATTGTATTCATCATAACATTTGTAATTTTGTTCATATAATAAGCAACTGTTAGCTATTAGAAAGGCACGATGGTCCCGGATCATAAATATCAACATTTGTGAACAAAATCACCGTACCGAAAAGAATAATTACTAATTTAGCGATGTGGATGTTCAATTAATTTTTTACCTGCATCGGCATCCAATCAACAATCCAATAAATTTCAAAAATACACCTCAAACAAAAAAAAAAAGTGAGCCCGTGGATTTTGGGCCAAATGCTCACCCCTTGAGGAAACAAACACTGGGCAATAGGCATATACCAAAAGTAAAAGCTTTCAGCAAAACTATCAAAATTCAAAAGACAACACAGGTTGAGATGACAACGGCTTCTTTCAAAGATTTGGGAAGCCTCTTTGTAAGGCCCGCCTGAACACTTGGTTAAGAGTTTAGTTTCACTTTTCACTGTTTTATAAACCAGGACGGACCTTCAAACTCCCTGAGATGCCGGTGGAGTATAAATTTTCAGTTCACCCGCACCAAGGCCGGATGGGAACTTTGACTAACCTGTGACCTCCAAGAAATAAAAACTTCACAAAAATTATAGCTTTATATGCCAAGATCTGACTCCCTACTTTTGGTCAGGTATATAATGAGGGATTCATGGGATACATAGAACAGAAATGGGGAAACGTCAGCATTGGCGTCAAGCTGCAAGCAAAGAAGCAATTACTGTATGATAATTTCCAGGATGCTCAAAACCAGAAATGAAAAACAGAAGTCGAAAGCAGAGAAAAAAAAAGAGAATTAAAGCTCAACTTGTTTTCATTTTCATGAGTTCGGATCCCAAGAACTGAATTTAAACACGCAATCCGCTGAGGCTCTGGGAAAGCCTGGTATTTCATCCAAAATTTCCTTTTCACTTTTTGCGTTTGCAGGACGGAAACCATAACAATAGTAACGAATAGTCACAATTTGCAAAGCATTTGCCTCCCTCAAAATCAGTTTCACCCACTTCATCTCCCTTGGATTCCCAACAAATAGCTGAAAGCTAATGGATTTAAGGTGTGGAAACGAACATCCACTAGACACAACACCGAGCGCCCAACTATCATCTTTGTTATCATAGTTGGCTTCACCCTTATCATTGTGGCCGCACACAGCAGCGTCATAGACATCTACTTCATCTTCATTGTCGTGGTTGTCTTCATCCTCAACAGAGTTAGCATCATTGTCTTCATTGTCATCTTCCCCGTCGCCTCCAGAGTCGTCACCCTCGTCCTCATCGCTGTAGTTCTCGTCGTCCTCATCACTGTAGTTCTCATCGTCCTCATCACTGTCCTCAGGACTGTAGTTCTCATCATCCTCTTCACTGTCCTTATCAACCATATACTGGAATTGAAATTGAAACAATTGTAAGATTTCAGATTACTAATTACTGTTGACATCATAAAGTTAACAAATGCAAACCCAAAACTTAGATGTTGTATATCCAATGACAGTATGGAAAATCGTTAGGTCTGAACACTTGCCACATCAAATACGAGCGACTCCAGCATAGGGACTGCTTTGAGCAAAGCGATTAGTCCTTCATCAGTTGTTAGACAGTCAGATATCCTTAACATTTTGACATTATGAAATGCTGGCAAACTGTAAGGATTGTATGTAGAGCAAATCGCCTATATATCACGGGGTAATAGAAACAAATAAGTCAGTTTCAAGGAGTCAGATTCAGCCATAGAAGTAGATAGAAACACAGAAACTAACTACACTAAAGATATAATTGCTAAAAGATATCAGAAGGTAATACCTGTAGGGTTAGATCACTGACAGTTAGACATTTTACAAGTGCAAGTGCTCGCAGTAACCGACTGATCTCTGCATCATTTCTTTCATAGTATAAGCAAGCGCTTGCTTTCACTAGGGTTGGAAAGCTAGACAAGACAAATTCTTTTGCAGCCACACCCACGTAGGTGAACATTACAAGATTTGGTGCATCAATTTTGAGAACACAGTGTTTTAAACCATTATTCATTGTGTGACTACTAATAATTTCCAAGAGCTTCAGTGTGGGAATTGAAATACAGAAATTCTTCACACGAAAAATGCACAATTCCAGAATCAATTTTTCAAGGACAGGAGAGTTTGAAAAAAGATCCTGATTCCAACACTCATCGGTAAATTTAAACTCACGAAGTTTAAGGTGCTTGAGTCTTGGAAAAGAGATAGATTTAGGAAAGGTGAATTCACTGTAATAATAGATACCTCGAAGTTCCAGGGATGTCAATGATTCACAAGTAAAAAGAGATAGGGGAATAGATAAGTAGTGGTTACCGCCGATATCTAGAGTGAGCTCCTTAACCTTACTCCTTATTACAGTAGACATCCAAGAATGAACCCGAGATTGACTCAACTCGCGATTACACACAAAAGAGAACTTGTCTATATTTGACGAACTATGACGATGCAATGTTCCATCCATGAAATTCGTGAATTTCTCGGTATCGGAAGTACTTACATATGGAAAATCAAGGACAGGGACAGTGGTCCAGACGGAGTTCCATCTTTTAGATAACACACAAGTACAAGCAGCATCTTTGATATCAAGGAAAGAAAGGATATGATGAAGAATAGACTCCGGTAAATTACTGATCCTATCTATTGCATTACAGTCCTTACTCATATTGATATGTGCTCCCTTTCAGTAGCTTTCATTCAAAGAAGAAAACGGAATTCACAGAAATCAGAATAAATCCTTAAAATGTCGAATGAGTTAAATGACTATGATTCTTCATTTAAACCATAAATTCACAAGAATATAATCGATGGTTTACCACTAATACAGTAGAAAGCAACAATCCTAGATTCTTTTGGTATTAAAAAAAAAAGAAGAAAAAAACCTAGATTTTACTTTAATGAATGGAAGTGACAGAATCTAAGCAAGGAAATGAAAATTCAGTTCAAATCAATACTAAAACTCAAACCTAGATTGTATTTATTTGAGTTATAAACCTTGAATCCTAAAATAAATAGAACATGTTATGTGTTTCTGGTTTGGCTTGCTACTTAGAATCAAAGACCTAGGTTTCATTTCATCAATTAAAACAAGGGAATAAGGAATTAGATTTATGAGTTAATACTAGTAGCAGAAAATCAAGTACCTTAAACCATCAGACTCCGTCCGTCGGTGTAGCAACATTCCTGATTTGAGTTTGGATTCAGACTTCTGAGATTGAGAAAAGAGGAAACTGAGGGAGAGAGAAGAACTTAAATGTGTTTTACTGCTCTTCTTTTGTCTTAATGGGCCTTACAGAAGATGGCAAATTTTCAGTAATACCAAGTTGAATTCCAGCCCTTAATGGAAATTGGTCTCTCATATGGAACTAGGGACTCACCCATGCCGTACCGGCACGGGCCTTGGGTGATTTCCCCTCTGGAAATAAATAAAAATCTGCCTTGTGATAAAAATTAAAGGCTGATTTGGGGGCCGAAGGAAATGATCAGGGACCGGATAATAAAACAAAATAGAGCTATTTCTAAGCTTTTTCAAAAAACCCTTATCCGACATATTTTCTTAAATACCAAAATATCCCTATTTAATTAGAACTTATAATGAATCAGATTAGTTTAACTAAACTTAGATTAGTTGTTAAACTATTCAAAGTGCCGCCACCACCACTACTACCGGCACCAGCGCCACCGCCACCACCACCATTAATTTTCGTCTGGATTTTTGGCAACAAATCCAGCCGAAACTAAATTAGATTTTGTGATTCCATAGCCTATTTTCGGCTCAATTTTAACCCAGAATCCAGCCGAAAATAGAAGAAGACGATGTACGGTAAATTTTCGGCTAGCTTTTTCAAAATTAAGCCTATTTTCGGCTGGATTGGCTGCGACACATTTGGTAACTTATTTTTCGGCTGGTTTGTTGCATGAAATACAGACGATAATTGATTTTCGTCTAGATTTTTAGGGTTTCACCCAGCCGAAAATTTGATTTTGTGATTCCATAGCCTATTTTCGGCTCAATTTTAACCCAGAATCCAGCCGAAAATAGAAGAAGACGATGTACGGTAAATTTTCGGCTAGCTTTTTCAAAATTAAGCCTATTTTCGGCTGGATTGGCTGCGACACATTTGGTAACTTATTTTTCGTCTGGTTTTGTTGCATGAAATACAGACGATAATTGATTTCCGTCTAGATTTTTAGGGTTTCACCCAGCCGACAATTAGATTTTGTGATTCCATAGCCTATTTTCGGCTCAATTTTAACCCAGAATCCAGACGAAAATAGAAGAAGACGATGTACAGTAAATTTTCGGCTAGCTTTTTCAAAATTAAGCCTATTTTCGGTTGGATTGGCTGCGACACATTTGGTAAATTATTTTTCAACACAGACGATAATTGATTTTCGTCTAGATTTTTAGGGTTTTATCCAGCCGAAAATCACTCTGAACTATCATTTTTAACCATTCAAAAGAGGAATCAAAGCATAAAAACTTTATCATAGACAAAATTAAACAACGGGAGGAGACGATGAGACGATGGAGGAGACGATGAGACGATGAAGAAGACGATGAAGAAGAAGATAAAGGTTTTTGTTAATCCTTAATTTAAAAGGGTAACTTAGACTTTTTATATCATTTTGACACCCCTTATAACCATCTCTAGGATAGGAATAAAAAATCCGGTCCCCTGATCATTTCCTTCGGCCCCCAAATCAGCCTTTTAAAAATTAGTGGTGGCTCTTTCCTTATTACCGTAGGATTCAGGGTCAAGGTTTCAATCTGTCAATGCAATAAAAAGGAATTTGAACCGTTTCGACAACCGACTGAATAGACCTAAGCAGAAAGGAAGTAAACTGAAACACTCCACTAACATACACAAACCTAAAATATATATACTGAGATAGCCAAGAATCGCAATTCATTTATATACACCACTCTAAAGTGATACATAGATAAGCATGTGTTATTAATCAGTAGAACTTCAAAAAAAAAAAAAAAAAAAAAAATCCTTTCGATGGCATCACTGGTCCATGTTGGTGAGTTGTTAGCATCTCATTTCCATGGTTGATGTTGTCTGTTTCCTTTCTTCTCACTATCCTTTATAGGCCTCCCATATTTGCAGTGGATTTGAATCCAAAGTTAACCTTCTGCTCATCCTACAGTCATTTTGAAACATTAGCATTAAGATGGCACCATAAAAAGAATTTACGAAATTGGATATTATTTGAGAGATCTATACGTCTAGTGGCCATACTATTGAAAATGAACGTCAACATAGTAAAACTCCCATGCGCTTTTTTTTCCACATTGAAAAAGCGATTGAAATGATAAGTTACCCACCTCCCTCATTTTTTACAATGCCCCAGTGATATGGTTCAACAAATGATACCATACACACAGTGCAATTTCAAACAGCGATATGATATTTTTTGCCTAATATGCATAATTATCCATTCCTAGGATGTTCACCATGTATTACATTATTATTCAGACAGTTTGACATACCTTGAAGTACCTATCTAATTGGTGTTTTTAAAATCGTATCTGTGTGCATTACAATTGTATAGTCCTTCTATTGCGGTTTGTTTGATTCCAACAAATTTTCCATATGAAATTCGTTGACCCAACTAATTATCTAATGTATCATTTAGTTTTGGAAGCTCATATTGCAACAACGCAGAGATTTCCTCCACTCAGCAAAGTCGATTAAGAAGATAAATTTTTCTTTGTGATCAATGCAGATATGATAGAAAAACACTAATGTGTATGTATGGAAAGTAGTCTACTTCGTGATGGATGGATCTGCCATAAAATAGCCTACTCTAGGTGGGAGCATGATTTCACACAGTGGTATTCGGTGGGAGGACATGTGGGTAAAACAAATTGTAAGCTAGCATAAGGAATACTGGAATACCTTTTTGATGTAATTCGAAGAGAGCATAAGCAAATTGTGAAAGCAACATACCTTTGTTTGATGTACAACACTTCAGGTATTGGTTGCATCAGTTGAATAAAGAGTGAACTTGCCTAGAGCTGTTCAAAATGTATAGACCATAAATCTTTTGAATTTGCGTTTTAATCCGTGATTTGATCCACAAAGATAAAAATAGAATGTGAAATGAGTAGAACTTAATTAAGAGGTTAGAGTACCTGGTTCGCCACCGTTTATTATATTGCTCTCAGCAGGTTCAAGACCATATATCTAAGGGAAAACAAAAACATATTATTGATGGTAAAAGAAGCTACCAAGAAATGATCTCATTGAAATGACTTATCATGCTCCAAGTGACTTCTTTAACATTGGGATCGATTGAGATATCTTCCAACAGCTAATACGGTACCTTCAATTCCAATTCCTATCACAAAGATATCAACTTTCCCCATGGTATCTTTCCATATATCTCTGTACCCTGTGTGTCAAAATGCACCAGTTAATAAGAACCAAAATACTTTTAGAATACATCCAATTTGGGTTTGGGAAATGTTTTCATTTAGTACAATAATAACAAATTTGTGTTTTCATCATCCATGCGCCACTGGATTTTTTAGATGGGTGCAGCCAATCCCCATCCATGTTCTCATCTTTGTGATCCAATCAGACTTCACTCAACTTCCCTACCGTTCATCTTTAAAAACCCATGCAACATAAAACCAAAAGATTCAAATGAAAATCAGTACTAAGAACTAAAATAGCATAATAAAGTTCTTTCAGAATGTTGGTTCACTAAAGTGTCCCCATTTGGGTACCCCATTTTCCAGAAAACTCTACTCTTTCTATATAGTTTCATCTGGAATGGATACTGAAACCAAATTTCAAAAACCCTCCATTCAGCTGAATTTCCTACTCACCCATGAATCATATAACAATCTACACTTCAGAAAATCTACTGGCTTCCAATTTCGACATCAATTTCCATAATTTCCAAACTATGGAAAACCTTCGATATTTTTTGATCAAAACCAAAAAGAGAAAAGGCGTTCAATATAACGCATGGAGATCACCCAGAACTAACTAACTCTAAAATACACAACGTATTAAGATTTTCAATATACAAAACTGTAAGCTTACCTGTTGTGGGAGAACGAAAGTTTCCAATTAAATTCACTGAGTAGTTGCCTGGAGTTGCACCTCGCTTCATCTGACTATACCCTTGGTGCCATTGAAAGTAGACTTTCCATCTATAATTAGAAAACCCAAGCAACAACTCAATCAATTAAACTAAACAGATCAATATCATCCACAAAATCCATAAATTCAAAACACAGTGAACATTAAAATTCACATAATCAAATTCGAAATATTGAAAACCTTAATTCTGGAAGTAAACCTACATGAATGAACCAAGAAAAATGTTTGGATATAAGACGGATTGGGTTCGCTTTTTTGATTTGACAACTAATTTTTGTAGCCCTAATTTCCAATCAGGGAAGAAGAGAAGAAAGAAAATGAGAATATAAGTTTGCTTATTGTGTATTCAAGTAGTGAAACGGAGCTGTGAATTTTTTCTCTGAAACGATGAACTGTTGAGTTCTTTTTCTTCTGGTGGGAGTTTACAGGGGGTTAGTCCACGGAAGAGTTGGGGGGAGTTTAATGTATTTTAATTCTCGGGGATTTGGAGGGAGTGTAGGAGAGTGTAGGGAGTTTGAGAGAGTTTTGGTGTTTTGAGTTTAGGGAGTTTGGGGGAATGTAGGGAGTTTGAGAGAGTTCATTAGGGAGTTCTGGAGAGTTTAAGGAGTTTGAGAGAATGCTTTTGCCCTATCTAATGTGAATAAAATGGTGTGAAGCAGCACCAGGTCTAAAAATGGACCTATCAAAGTAATAGTTAGTTCGACCAATTGGTGAAACTGATCCATTTCGGGGATTTGTAATTGGAAATGGTGGTAATGAAATTGTCAAATTGGTATCAATCAGGCCCAACTCTTGTCAGGCAGATTAAACTATCCCTTTACTAGAAAGAAAAGAATTACTACCAACAGAATGCCACACTGAGTAACTTTTAAGCATGATTCATGACTGGAAAGTGGATTTTCTTCGAATATACAAAATGGTTGAACAAGAAATTACTGACAAAAATAGGTATGAGACATATATATTGCACATATTATATGTAACGGTGGATTTAGGCTTGTTTTTTTATAATACAAGATATGATCAAAGTTAACTAACAAAAGGATAATTCTCTTGAAATTTTAGCTGAAATGCTAAAAATTTCATGTCATCATACGCGCGTGTAAGAAAAGCGTAAAACAACTATGTACAGACATACTAATTCATGAGTATTTGGCAGAGAAGGCACACAGAAAGGACCAAGTCTTATTGGTTTCAGGTCCATAACCACCAGCACCGAATCAAGACTGCAATGATCCACATATAAGACCAATTATATATTAATGGTTATTTATGCTTTCCTTATCAGTTCTCTCCTTAGCCTTATCTCCTGTTGGATGAGTCGATGACAATAGTCCTGTTGGATGAGTCGATGACAATAGTGTACTGTACTCATACAGCTCCTTTACATTGCAGACTACTTATCACAATCTTCAGACAACTCTATAACAGAAAACGGATCAATCGATACACTGTAAGTCTAGTATTTATTTTGACCTGCTACTTGTCATGAATTCTTATATACCACTGCCAAATTTTAAGGTGCATCCTTGTTACAAATCTCATTTGAATGCACAGTAAAAGGATGAACCACGATTCCAGTTTTAGATGCCTCTGATTCTTGTAGTTGCTACTGCACCAGACTTGTCATGTGCTGCTGTAATTCTATTCATCCTATAACCAAAGAAAGACATGATAGTTTATGATTATACATCCAGTTTTTGTTGTGACTTGGGAATGTAAAAACCATAGCTGGCCAACATTATCTAATTTTGAATCGGGTCATAGAAAGAGACTCACATGTCATATCTTCTTTATGATCTTCAAAATGATTTTCAAAGCCAGTACTCTCTAGCTGTAGAAAAAACGGTAAGGCATATTGGCTCAATGTTTAAGCATATGCCTAACCAATAAATCAATTAAATTTAATCATAGGCATGGCGCTTGATGTTTTCATATACATGATAGCACTAGTTTTGGCAAAATGAGAATTATGTATCAATGACTGACTGCATAACTGGTTAAAAAAATGAAAAGGACAGTGTCTACCTATAATCCAGGCTCTCATGTTTGCTATCTAGATGCCCAATTTAGAGCAAAGTACAGTGTCTACTACTCCAATCTTATTTTAAAAGAACTATTAAAACATAAATTACCATGTCTTTGGTACTAACAAAGTGGAAAAGGACTTAACATGCAAAATCTGAAGCTTCACAACACGTAAACAGATAATGCGGTATGACTAGAGGGCGATCAACTGATAAAACATTCTTGGAGAGCTGTTTTCGATAGAAAGCAAACATACTAGAAGAATCACCCAGAAGTGCAGTTCAACTAGGGCTGTTATGTTGTCAGACAAGTATTTTAGACAAACCACAAATTAATGCAGTTCATCTCATGCTAATGAGCAACTCTTTTTAGATACCTAAACCTGGAAAACAAAGATTTCAAGGATGTATAGGTCGCCGAGCATGATTTCAAGTTAAGTCTTTTGGAGCAGATACTGAGCTATGAGAAGGTTGCAGTCGATTTGGGGTTTTGCTTGATGATTCTTTAAGGAGGGTTAATAAGTTCTGATTTCTGCTATTAGAGAAACCTGTATACCTACGTGCTATTCCTAACAGTAATCAAGTGAAAAGAAATAGTCCAATCAAGATACCTACATAATCAGACTAAACAAACAATAGTGATAGCATGGCGATCAAAGATGGATCTTGAGGGAAAAAATAATAATGAAAAACCATACCTTAAAGCTGTAGCGTGTTTGCTTTGTTCCCTGCCTTTCACTATTTTTTCCTTGAACCAGACTCCCTCCCCAAATCTCTACTCTTTTGAGAGATTTGTAGTGAGGCAAAATAACACACAAAACTCCCCAGAACTCCCCAAAACAAGCAACTCCCTGGAATTCTAGGGTTTAACGACTAACAGGGAGTTCAAGAGTTTCTTTCAAACTCCCCCACGACTAACAGGGGTTTTCTGGGGAGTTTGGAAGACTCTTCTAAACTCTCCCACGACTAACAGGGATTTTGAGAGACTCTTTCGAACTCCCCCACGACTAACGGGTAAAAATTGAACTACACTCAACTCCCCCAACTCCCCCGAGGACTAACACCTGTATGTTTTTTTTTGCGGTTTTGAACTGAAGAGTTACATGCTAGGGTTTAGTTTCCCTGTTCGAATGAATGCCGGAGAAAAAGCCGGTGGATTTGCTATGATACTATATGACAGACGTTCAAATAGGTAGGGTGGGCAAAAAGAACCACATCCATTCAGATTTGTCTCAGCTCCTAGAGAGATCTCAGCCGCGAGTTAGCTTGTAATGGTCTGTTTTATATTATTGATAACGTGCTGTTTTGGGGGCTGCTGATTTTCTCTTAGGGCTTCAATCTACTAAACTTATCCAAACACCTTGATAAGGAATGTCCTCATATATAAAGAAATGTCTAAATTAGTCCTAAACAAATATAAATTAGCCTTACATATCCTCTTCTTCTTCGAGTCTTCTCCACCACTACCATCATATCACCACTACCACTATCAGTGCCACCACCACCACTACAAGCACCGCCGCCTCCACCACCACCACCACTAAAAAAAAACTCACCATCATTTCTTAAAACCCCAATCACAAACAGTTCACCACCACTTCCTCCTTCTCTAAATCCACCACCACCACTACATCATTTTTTCTTTCTATCTTCCCTTCTTCTTCTCTAAGTCCGTCATTGCTACCACCAACAACGATGTCACCGCCACCGTGCCACCAAATTTGCTTTCTAATCTTTAAGAAGACCCAAGTATGCGGATCAAATACTGATTTTGAACAAAACCCATCTTTTGAATCATGTTTTCATTGCTTATTTAGGTTATAATCATCGAATTAGGTTAGTTATTTGCGGTTACAGGAAAATTTACGCCTTGGTTTTCATAGCCGCTTAAAAAAATTTACTTCTTGGTAACCAAGGCGTAAAAGTTCTCTGAAAAATTTACTCTTTGGTAACCAAGGCGTAAAAGTTCTTTTATTTTGCTCACAGAAAACCAAGACGTAAGTAGACCAACTGAGGCGTAAAAATAACCAACAGAGGCGTAAATTGGTAAAACTGAGGCGTAAATTTCTTATGTAACTAAATTTTTTGTAAACCAAAACTTACGCCTTGGTATATCGTGGCGTAAATTCTAAAACTAAGTCGTAACCTTGACTGATTGAGGCGTAACTACTAATTTACGACTCAGTTCTCTTTAAAACCAAGGCTTAAATTCTTCTGTAGCCGCAAAAAATAAACCCAATTCTTCGATTCTAACCTAAATATGTAATAAAAACATGATATAAAGGATGAGTTTTGTTCATAATGAGTACCTCATCCACATAAATGGATATATGTTATAACTTATTACCAAAGGATTTACAACGTTGGTGGTGGTGGTGGTGGTAGTGGAGGTGGTGGTGCATGGCGGTGAAAACATGGTGAGAAACTTACACCTTGTTGATAAATTCAAAGTTCAACACTAAATGAGTGGTAGTGGTGGTGGCGGCGCTGGTAGTAGTGGTGGTGGTGGCGCTGGTAGTGGTGAAAACATGGAATGGCTAAGCATAATCAACACTTGATTAGTTCGAGTTTAAACATTAAATGAAAATAAAGACAAATTAGTAAAAATTGGATATGGGATTTTCTACTTTTTCTATGGGTGACTCTATTTTGTTTTGGGTTGAAGCCCCAAGGAAAAACTTGAAGCCCCAAAAACAGCACATTATGGAATATGTGTAGAAGCCGGAGAAGAGTTTTGCGGCTGGATCTCCACTGAACTTCTAGAAAAGAATGGTGCTGAGCCAGCATTTCAATGACTGGCTGTTTCAGGGGCCGGCTGATTTAGTAGAGAAGCCGGAGAACAATATTACTATTCTAAGGGGTGTTATAAGGGGTGTCAAAAAACAATGTAAAGTCTAAATTACCCTATTAAATTTCGTCCACAAATATCCAACCGAAACTGGTAATGGCAGCACTTTCGGCTGGATTATTGTACAAGAATCCAGACGAAAACAAAAATTCACAAACTTTACGCACAAAAATTCCAACCGATATCAACATCATCCAGACGAAAATTGCCTTTCCCAAAAGTTTTGCTATACAGAGAAATTATCGTATGGAAATTCATAATATAACAAGACGAAGATGGGAGTATCGGCGTGGTTTGATATTAACTTCTGGTCGAAAATTTTCTGTACGGCCAATTTTTCTCCAAATTGGAAATTTATCGGTTGCGTTAAGAACACAACCAAACCGAAAATGTATTTTCGGCTGGCTTCTGGGTAAAATTCCAGACGATAATCAAAGAAGTTCCACATACCCTCATATCCTCTAATGGTTCTTCGAATCAGAACTGGTGTTGCGTAGAGGAATCTCCTACCTCCATTTCGGAGTTTGATTCACTCATTTTGGTTGAGTGAATCAAAAGTTAGGTTTTTCTCTCTTCTTCTTCTTCTTCTTCTACTCCTCACTCAAAATACACAAAAAACACAAATAACCCAACTCTAAAAATCTGATATTTTTTTTTCTTTTATCTAACTATATGATTAAACTAATTAAGTTTAACAATTAATTTTAATTTAGTCATAATTAAGTAGGAGTAGTTTGGAATTAAAAAAATATGTTGGATAAGGGGTTTTGAGGAAAAGCTATTGGACACCCCTATTTTGTCTCATTATCCGGCCTAACTAAATCAACCGGCCCCTAAAACAGCCAGTTTTCAATGGCCAGAGGAATATGGTGGACATAACAGTGAGTCTCATAGTGATTCGGAGCCGGTTCTGCAGAAGCTGATTCAGATGCATGCTGAAGCAAAAAAGGAGAGATTTAAAAACATTACAACTTTTGATAACCAAACTCAAAAAATGGTAAACTTCAGAGCAATAGATGGACTGGAAGTAAACTTAGTCAACTGGATTTTTGACATTCATAGCAATTTAGTAACAAACTACCTGTGTATCGGAATTACTCTCAAAGTAACTCGCAGGAGAGTAAGTCTTCAATTTTATTATCAACAACAACATAATGACTAGAGTAGTACTTAATCACACAATCTGGTGAGGCCCTTGGAAAACATGGTATCTCTACCCTGACTTCATCCTCACTTCTCGTATTTGCAAAGCACTCAGAAGATTCATGGTTGCGGATAGTCATGATCTGCAAAGCTTTTGCGTCCCTCAAAATCAGTCTCACCCACTTCATTTCCCTAGGATTCCGAACAAATTGCTGGAAACAAACTGATTTTAGGTGTGGAAACAAACACCCAGTAGTCACAGTTTCGGGCGCCCAACTATTGTCTTCATTGTCATAGTTGTCCTCACACTCATCGTTGCTTCCACGCTCAGCAGCATCAGCGACATCTCCTTCATCCTCACTGTCTAGGTTGTTTTCGTCCTCAACAGAATCAGCATCATTGTCTTCATTGTCATCTTCCCTTTTATCCTCAGCATCATCACTGCCCTCCTCATCACTGTACCCGTAAGCTTCTATTTCGTCATTCATATACTGAAATTGACATTGAAACAATATAAAATTGACATTGAAACAATATATAAATATATGAATAGTAAAATACTACAGACTAATAAGTTAACAAATGTAAGCCTAATAATTTTGTTATTTATCCAACAAGGGTAAGGCAGAATTATCAGGTCTAAACACTTGCCGCGTCAAAAATGAGCGACTCCAGATTAGGTACTCCTTTGAGCAAAGAAATTAGTCCTTGGTCAGTGCCAGTGGTTAGGTGGTCAGATATGGTCAGAATTTTGACATTACGAAATGTCAGGAAATTGTTTGAGAGATTGTACACAGGGCAGATAGCCTATTTATCACAAGGCAATAGCAACAAATAAGTCAGTTATGAGGAGTCAGATTAAACCATATTATAAGAAAGGGAATGCAGAAACTAACTACTTTAGAGACATGAGCAAACAAGAAGAATACCTGTAGAAAATAATCATAAATAGATAGACATTTTACATGTGCAAGGGCCTGAAGTAACCGTCTTGTTTCTTCACCTACAAAGAAGAAATTTATAGTTGCTTCCACTAGTGATGGAAAGCTAGACAAGACGAACTCTTTCGCAATGGCACCCGAGTAGGAGAGAGTGACAAGCTTTGGTGCATTAATTTTGAGAACACAGTATTGTAAACCAGTGCCAGTTCCCTCGCCAATCAAATGATCAATTTTCAAGAGTTTCAGTGTAGGAATTTAGATACAAAAAAATTTCATACTAACACTGCAGAATTCCAAAATCAATTCTTCAAGGACAGGGGAATTTGAAAAAAGTTCCTCATCGCTAAATTACTGATCCTATCCATTGGTGCTTCCCTCATATTTGATATGCGTCCCTTTGAATCATACAAAGAAGAAAAAAGAAAGTTAGAATGAATCTAAGGGCAACACACTCGATTATGATTTTAATTTTCGCAAAATCAACCAATTCTCAGTTGAACCAATCAATTCTCATATTTGGTTTGTTCATCTAAAACCTTAAACCCTGAGATGATAACAAGACCAATTGATTGTTTAACACAAGAGTAATAGCAGAATGGAGTTGTTTCTGGTTCCAACTGTCATCGAGAATCATATGTCTTCGAAAACTTAGATATCACAAGGATTGAATTCATGAGTTGGAAGTAGCAATATGGAGTTGTTTCTAGTTTCAATTGTTATTGAAATCATATCTCTTAAAAAAACCTAGATTTCATTTAAGTGAAAACAATCAAAACATATGGAAATGAGAATTCTTAAAATCAAAACAATCAAAAACCTAGAAGAAATAAGCATTAAATTCGGGTAGAGTGTTTCTGGTATCACTAGTTATTCAGAATCAAATACGAACCATAATTTGTATATTGAAGTTCGAAACTCGAAATTACAGAATCATATCTATTGATTGAGATACTAACCTAGATTTTCATTTCAACAATGGAAGTGAAACGATTAAAACAAGGGAGTTAGTAGTAGAAAAGAATACCTTTAAGACAACGCCTCCGTAGCAGAAACAACGAAGGTGAGAAAAGCAAAGTGAAGAACTAGGAGCGTTGGGTTTTACGCTTTTATTTTAATGGGCCTATTCTCTCATAAGCCCTACCCATTAGATATATGTAAAATTACCTTTATATTGGAATAACATAGAGGCCCAAATGAATATATTTTTTTTTTTTTAGCTGGACCCACTCTTCTGAGTAGACCCAGCCAGTTGGACTCGCCCCACTGCTAACCCGACCGCCCTCCCAGCAACAAGATCCACTCTCTCTATCCATAGAGGAAATCGGATAAAATGGGGGAGCCAACCTTCCCTAGTGGGAATCGATCCCCTACCTCTCGCCCGCCCTATAGACTCAAGGGGGTGTCATTACCACTGTACTAGAGAGTGATTACTTTGATTTTATTTCATTGGAGTCTAGGGTGACCGGTCAATAGTTTTTAGACAACACATAGTCAACAAATTAAACTACACATGACAATTATGCATCAGTAGATGATTTAGACAGCTAACGGGATCAAACAGCCATAACCAAGAGGCTTTTTCATGTGAAATGGTGCAGAAATTTGTTTGGCCTTCGATTACAGATTTTATGAGACAGAATGATTGCATTAGTTGTAACCACTTTAAACAGCAGTATCTATTTTTGTAAATTGTAGCTTTCAAGGCAGTTATGATGAAGATGCAAACAATGCGGCTTTGGAAAAAGAAATCCTTGAACCGTCTACTAATTTTAACCGGAAACAGAAAAAAATCTGATGCATGAATAAAGCTGATCCAAACTAGCTAACTTTTATTTTGAAGGAAACAAAACCTGAGTTCTAATCCTCAGAAATGAACTTAATCACACAACCTGATTAGGATTTTACTTTTATAGAGCAAAGACTCCAAAAGAAAAATAAAAGCAAAACTTCAACTTCTCTGTTTGAATATATGAGAGATAACGATGTTTGTTTGATGACAGGTATGATCTTTTTGCAAGTAAAGAAGCAATTATGATCATTTTTTAGGATATCCAGAAAATTGCAGGAAAGGAACCTTGTCATGTGTCATGAAATAAAGCTTACTGGTGAAAACTGAAACAAAAGCTAAATCTTACTTTTCTCAATGGACAGTAATAACCTTCCCATCCCGAGAATAGAACTTAATCAGGCAACCTGATGAGGCTCTTGGAAAACTTGGTATCTTTACCATAAGTTCTTTTTCACTTTTCGCATTTACAAAGCGCTCATCATGATAATCACAGTGCTGGATAGTCATTGTTTCCAAAGCTTTTGCTTCCCTCAAAATCAGTCTCACCCACTTTAATTCCCTTGGATTCCCAACAGAGGCCTGAAAGCAAACTGATTTAAGGTGTGGAAGCAAACATCCAGTAGGCAGTAGTTACAGTATCGAGCATCCAACTGTCATCTTCGTCATCAAAGTTGTCTTCACTCTCACCAATATTGCTTTTGCATTCAGCAGCATCGTTTATAAACTGGAATTGAAATTGAAACAACAAAATGATATCAAATGATTAATTTCTACACAGATATTAAATGTGAGGCCCAAAACTTGAATTTTGTTATTTATCCAATGACGGTATGCATAATCATGTCTGAACACTTGCCGTAAGAAATACGAGTGACTCAAGATTAGGTACTGCTTTGAGCAAAGCAATTAGTCCTTCATCAGCGTTTATTTTTTCACAAATATTCAATGTTTTGACTCTAGGAAATGTCAGCAAATTGTTTGACAGATAGGATGCGGAGCAGATCGCCTATTAATCACAAGGTAATAGCAACAAATAAGTCCAAGGAGACAGATTAAACCATAGAAGTGGAAAGAAACATAGAAAGTAACTATCCTAAAGATAGAAGCAAGCAAGCTTACCTGTAGGGTAGTATCACAAACAGTAAGACATTTAACATGCGCAATGGCAAAAAGTAACCGACTTATTCCTTCTGCACTAACATATTGGCCCATGCTGAAGTCAACAGCTGCTTCCACTAGTACCGGAAAGCTAGACAAGACATATTCTTTTGCAACATAACCCCTGTAGGAGAAGCTTTCAAGCCTTGGTGCATCAATTCTGAGAATACCATCTTCTAAATCATTTTCCGCATCACACCAAGTATCGATTTTCAAGAGCTTCAGTGTAGGAATTGAAATACAGAAATTACTCATACGAAAAATGCACTGTTCCAGAATCAATTCTTCAAGGACAGGTGAATTTGAAAAGAGTTCCTCATTCCAGTATTCATCTTCAAACTTAAAATAAACAAGTTTAAGGCGCTTGAGTCTTGGAAAAGAGATACATTTAGGAAGGCGGATAGAAGGATAAGTATTTAACTCCAATGATACCAGTGATTCACATGTAAAAAGAGATAGGGGAACAAACAAGGGGTCTTGTTGGCATATGTCTAGACTGAGCTCTTTAACGCTACCTTTTATCACATTAGAGATCCAGGAATGAACCCGAGATTCTTTCAATTGGTCGCTAGACTCGCT
>JAJJMA010104159.1:0-16834 GCA_023529015.1 Papaver nudicaule | reverse complement strand
CCTAAACACCAACAGAAAACAATAGATCCCTTCCTTCCTCGTCTATATCTATTTCCTCGTCTATATCATGGCAGAAGCAAGTGGTGATGGTTCAACAACATCACCAATAACAATAGCTATTCGCACTGTGATTTTTCCTCTCGATATGTTAATTTTTGTGTTGCGAACTGTTTGATAAATGTGTTCTTTTCGACCATTTTCTATTTCAGTTGTTGGTTGAAGATCTGATTACAACTGAATCTGAATCTCAACCATTATTTGTAATTGATTGTACTCTCACTATTTCTTCAAAATACTATGTATTTTTGTCTCATATAATTTCTGTCCATCACCCCAAAAAAAATGTTACTAAATGTAATTAATGAAATAAGAAATGACGAGAAAAGATATGGTTTATCATTCAAAAGTGGCGTACATGCCTTACATTGATTTTGCCAGTTAAAATTGTTACATCAGTTTAAAGATTACATTTGAGAACTTGGTACCTCAAACCACTCTTTGCTTTTCATGTTTGCAAACCATAAATCCTATCCGTATGGGACAAATTGTGAATATTTGATTGAGATACCAACGTGTATACATTTTGAAACCAGTATTTAACTTTCGATGGATTTAAACTGTAGTTTCTACCTAGTTTGGTCTTAAGGAACCAATCAAATGTGAATATTTTACATAGATTTAAACCAATCAACACTGAGGTTTTTTTGTGTCAAAAAAAAACAAACGAGGTTTCTGCTTGTCCAACTGCAACACTTTACATGGGGCTTTCACCTTAGGAAATTAACGAAACAGTTTAAATTCCATTGACTTATGATTTCCAAGACCTTCACAAAACTGTAGCATCGATCTACAAGGTCAGAAAGAAATGGTCAAGTATGAGCAATGAATCGAACTGCAATCAGATAAGTAATATGATGATTCCCCAACGTCTTTCAAGCCAGTTTCAATGTTAAAGTCCACTCCACCAAAATATGTAAATAATTCCGATACACAGTAATGGAAATGGAAATCAACCGTTTACTTTCATTTTCCGAGTCAGAACTAGAAATGGAAAAATTTCCGGTAGACAGTAAAAGAGTATAACAAAGCTAATTCTATCCTACTTTATTTTCAACAAGAAACAACTAACATTCAATCCTAAGAATAGAATTTAAACATGCAACCTGCTGAAGCTCTAGTGAATTTTGGTATCTCTACCAAAAGTTCTTTTTTGCTTTTCGCGTTTACAAATCTTAAACAAGAACCATAGTAGCAGATAGCCATCGTTTGCAAATCTTTTGCATCCCTCAAGATCTGTCTCACCCACTTCATTTCCCTTGGATTCCTAACGAATTCCTGAAAGCAAACTGATTTTAAGTGTGGAAACAAACATCCATCATTCTCAATATCTAGCGCCGAACTATCTTCTTCAGGGTCATAGTTGTCTTCAGACTCATCATTGCGTCCATACTCAGCAGCTTCAACAGCATCTCCTTCATTTTTATTGTGATTGTTTTCGCCCTCAATAGAACCGGCATCAATGTCTTCATTGTCATCATCACCCTCAGCATCGTCAATGCAGTCCTCATCAGTGTCGTTCTCCTTGTCCTCGTTGCTGTCTTTTTCTATTTCAGCATTCATGTACTGGAATTGAAATTGAAACAACATAATTAAAGATATCGAATGATTACTACAGACACAATAGGTCAACAACTGTAAGCACAAATCTTATTTAATTTTTTGTTATCTATCCAATAAGGGTATGGAGATTCATTAGTTCTGAACACTTACCCTATGCAATACGAGCGACTCCAGATTAGGTACGGCTCTGAGCAAAGAAATTAGTCCTTCATCAGTGGATAGTACACCAGCTATGCTCAACTCTTTGACATTATGAAATGTCGGCAAGTTGTTTGACGGATTGTGCGGGTAGTAGATAGCCTATTGATCACAGAGCAATAATAACAGGAAAGAAGCAAGTTACAAAAAGATTAACCCATCAAAGTAGAAAAAATCACAAAAAATCATCAAGTTACAAACAGAGCAATAAAAAGACACTTTATACACGAGCAAGGAATAATACCTGAAGGGTTTCATCACAAACAGTTAGACATTTTACATGTGAAAGGGCGCGAAGTAGCTGCCTTGTAGCTTCTAGACCAACATTTTCCTCGCCAAACCAACTTTTAATTTTCAATGTCTTCAGTGTAGGAATTGAAATACAGAAATTGCTCACACGAAACATACAAAATTCCAGAATCAATTCCTCAAGGACAGGTGAATTTGAGAAGAGTTGCTCATTCCAGGACTCATCGCTAAATTCAAATTCACGAAGTACAAGGCGCTTGAGCCTTGTTAAAGAGATATATTTAGGTAGGCGGATACTAGGCTGAGTTTGTATTTGCAACGATGTGAGTGATTTAGAAGTAAAAAGAGATAGGGGAACAAACCATGGGTGTAGTTGGCATAGCCACAAACTGAGATCCTTAACGTTACCCTTTACCACAGTAGATATCCAAGAATGAACCTTATTTTTGACGAATAAGCTATTTTTTTCCAAACCCCACTGCCAGGTGAGAGAGAACTTGTCTATATTTGATGAATTATGACGATGCAATGTACCATCCACGAAATCAATGAATTTATAGCTCCTAGAAGAAGAAGAACCTACCCAATTCTGAAACTCAAGGACGGGGACAGTGGTCCAAATGTATTTCCATCTTTTAGATAGTGCGCTAGTACGCGCACCATCCTTGATATGAAGAAAAGAATGGATGTGATGTAGAATTGGGTCTGGCAAACCACTGATCCTATCCTTTGCTGCCTCCCTCATTTTGATGTGGGTTCCCCTACTTGAACTAATCAGATACAGAAAAGAAAAGGAAAAGATAATTAAAATTAAAATTAGGATAAATCTTTATAATGTTGAAATGAATTACAAACTATAAATATATATATATATATATATATATATATATGAAGAGTTCTCAGACAAGATTTCATTTGGATTCTTCATTGTAAACCCTAACTAATATCACACGATTATTTGATGGTATACCACTAGCAACAATTTAGGGTTGTTTCTAGATAACAAAAATCATACTTCATATCTCTTCAGAAACCTAGATTTCATTATTAAAATTTAAAAAATTGAGAAAAATTGAAATCATAGAAATGAAGATTCAATTCATGGAGAAGCAGAAGAAGAACATACCTTAACTCAATTCGCAACGACACCCCGATTCGCAAGTGATTTCACCGCAGAAGGACTTGGAAGGTTTTGGAGTTTGATTTTATTTTTAATTTTTTCTTTCCGTGTCTTGTCAACCGGTCAATATATTATTTACAACCATAGTCAGAGCTCAATTGGAATTTTTTCTGTCTTAGGAAACTGAGTCATGAATATTGCTCAGCCAACTTTTGCGGCCATTTTTTGTGCCGACGCCAAATTGCGCTTAGTTGTCCGATCTCCTAGCATCCCATATTTCGCCGAAACAATGATACAAATGTCGTGATTCTCGCGAAATATATTTTCCCAATTCTTAATCAAATCTCTAAATCTAATAACATGAAACCAGTTTTTGATCTATCCCCACTTAAAGATGAGTCTTTTGACTTAATTGATGATTCTCTCCAAGTCTTTACCCCTTTTCTTAGCCATTATTATCTGGTTTCTTATGATCAAGGAAGAATTCAACACTTATATTCTGCACCTACAATTCCATATTACTTACAATTCCTGCTATACCATCAAATCACGGATAAACAATGCAATGAACACCAATGTATGTCACAATAAACTCTTATTACTGCTTCAAAGGGAAAGTACAACCAAAACAGACCATCTTGGCCTTGGCTTACAGATTACACTTTGTTTTTATGCCTAACACTCAATAGAAAGCATGACTTAACTCTCTACTCTGTTTTCTCTCGCTTTGCCTGCCTATCTAAGCTTAAACTCACTTATATATCAAGGAAATAACTGACCAACTCGTGCATAACTGATGTACAGGCTTGGACACGCCATATGTCCAAAGCAACCGTGAATAACTGACTAAAGTGACTTGTAACTGACCAGTTCCTAACAACCTTGGCCAACAGATCTACACCTGTCCCATATGGTTACTTGTCCTCCATCTAGGCCACAAATCCACTCTATAACCGTTCCATCTCGTCTACATACTTTGGCCACACGTACCAAGCCATAACTTGACTTGTAACCGTCGCATTGGGCCATTTCGCATCAATACCGCATCACTAAGCTTCACAGCTTACTTGTCCTTGGCATTTATTCTTTAGGACGCATATGCTAGAGTAAATCCATGCCATTACGCCTACGTTGCTGATGTCAACTCGCTCCAAGCACTACACGCATCTTTGGCTAAGTACTTTGACAATGGTGATGCATGCCACATGCATCACCAACTTGGCATATACTGTCCAAGCCTTGGTCATGGCCTTGGATCAGTACTTAGGCCATCTCATAGACTATGTCAAGTCCTTTGCATATCCCTTGAGCTGGGCAAGCTAATGCTCTCGGACTCATGTCAACACTCTGTCACTTAGTGCATGCACATTCGCATACTATTGCATATGCCATGAAGCTTCATTTGTCGGATGATTGTCCCTTCATTGCTGGGTCAATGTTAGGGACGGTAATAAACCTCTCCCACCCACTTTGTTCATCGTCCTCGATGAACGCAATCAAGTAAACTTCTGTACTCGATCAAACCATCACTGCTTACACCAATTTAGGACTTCCTGATACTCAACACGCAAGTTGGCTTAAATGTGCGTCCATGCTAACTGCCTTGCTTAAGTCTGTAGCAATATCACTTAGCTTGTTGCCTTGTCATTGATCTCATATGCTTGAGCCTTGCTTCAACGTCGTGCACTAAGCCTCCACTGTAACTCTGGTTATGCATCAATATCCAAGTGCTAAACTTGCAATTCGTCTTGGCCAAACTTCTTTTCATTAGCCTTGAATCGCCTAAGTGTCATCTGTGCCTAAGTGTACACAGTTTTGACACAAGGCCAGCATTGTTCAGTCTTTACTGTCCACCATGCAGCCTTCTTCCCATTTGATCATTCCTGATCATGGCCTTAGTCTCATGCCTTCAAACTTCCGACTTTGGTTGCATCCTACAACCAACCAGGACTTATATGTGACTTGGCCTTCGTTTTTCAACCAGTTTTGCAGACACTCGTCTTGTCTTCATGGCCTTTCGTCAAGATTCGCATATAGAATGCATATTGGTGTTTGGTATACCCGTATTTCATTCAATGATTGCAAACATACTTCAAGAACTTGATCCCTTGAATGTCATGGCCAAGTATAAGCATTATACTTGCTCCAACTGTTATGCGCTTAGCACATTTGCTTGTGCCAATCTCGACTTGACTTGCCTAAAGCAAACTGTTTGATTTTCATAGCTTATTAGCTTAAGCTATGGCTAACTTTCTTTTGAACATTTCATTTGGCCATCACTTTTGACCGTCCATTTTCGCTTTGCCTTCAAAGCCAATACGTCTCCTAATACTTCGTTGAACTGCAGCGCCATTTGGCCTTTGGATATAGTGTGTTTTTCCAAGGCCATGAGTTCTCCCTAACTTATGTATATTGACATAATGACTTCTTACTTGTTGCATTGCTTGCACCATTGCTGCCCATCTGTTGTCGTGCATTATTTTGCAATTCCCCTAAACAACAATATCATTTCGTCAACCCGAACTCTTGTTCCATGTTTTGCTTATTAGCTTCTATTATCTGGCTATTACATATCTTAGGCTTATTATGCTACGTAACACTTTCCCCATGAACTAGCTTTACTTCGAAAGTAAAGAGGCAAGGCTTTATACACGAAAACACCTTCATTCATTGCTACTCTTATATAACCAGAAACATGTACCATTACATGATGATCCAACACGATCATTTTGAAAGCTAAAACTTCTTTAACAAAGCATATTGCTTACACCATAAGCAAAGTCTATACAAACATAAAGACTCAAATGAAAAGTTTGTACAGTCAAACTCTACTTACTTGCATTAACCAACAACAAAGACTAAATAAGCAAAGTCATAAAACACCCATGCTTCCTTCCTTCGTGTTGCCTAAAGAGACAGCCACATGCCTTTTAGTCTTGGCTTAGTCTCTTCTACGATCAAAGCGAGATACTACCTCGCTGCGAGGTCTTTTTCTTGCACCTTCACTTTGTTCATCTCGAGTCTTACTGGAATGATCCCCATAATCATCCCTACTTGGTCCAATAAGTTTCGCCTTGAGTGGACAGCTCTTTGCAAAATGCATACCCTTGCAAATGAAACTTCCCTTGTACTTCTGGGACGTAGGGAATATCATCTCATCTGTTGGCTTGTCATATTTGCTGCTGTCATCAGATTTGGACTTGTTTTTGGCCTTGCTACCAGATCCTTGAGAATCTGTAGATGGCGCATAATCAGCAAGGTTCCTGACCACCTCTATGGCCTCGTCAACGTGCTGAACTTTGCATATCCTAAGTTCTTCATTAACCCATGCTCTTGCACCTAACATAAATTGGAACATCTGATCTTCTTTACTCATTCCGCGTACTTCTTGCACCAATGAAGAGAAAATGTTAGCATAGGCTTGTGGTGTATCCGACATTGTTAGCCTACGTAAACATTCCCTTGCATACCAAGAATCATTACTTTGCCATAATTGACCTCTCAATCCTTCTTTTATGTCATCCCATGAAAATGGCTTAGAAAATGCAGCAGCTTCCTCTTCTTGCAGCATGGTTCTCCACCAAATTTTGGCATCACCTCCAAGGTATGTACCAACGAGAGTCGGCATCTCTTCTCCTTTAATTCCTGTAGCTTCAAAGTATGTCTCAGCGTCATACAAGAAGTTCCCAACTTCTCTAGCATTCTTGGAAACTATGTACATTTTTGGTTCTTGGAAGCTATCAATGATGGAGCATTTCCCCCTGCAAATGCTCCAGCATTGATAGCTTTTTGAAGGCTTTTCATCTCCTCCGACATTTTCTTCACATGTTCCGTTAGTATGGACTTGACATCACTGAATTGACCCTTCAATCCAGTAACTTCGTTACTAGTTTCCCAACTTGACAATGTGGCATTAGAAATTCTATCTTCCAACGACCCGACCCTTTCATCAAATGTTGTAAACCAGTCCGACGTTCTTCCTTCAAGTAAGTCTAGCCTTTGTTTTTCTTCAGAAACAACAAGAATATCTATAGAACCAACACCAATTTCCATGGCCATTTTGTTAATGCCATACTCCTCAAGTTGATCAAACGTACCCGGTAGTTCTTCGTTGATCAAATCACCATTAGAACCCATTCTAATGCAATTTCTCTGAGATAAAACGTAGCACTTGCTTGTTCACATGAAAATAGCGTAAGAGAGAAAGAAATACTTGTGTCTTATCGAATCAACTTTCTTTAATCTCTTCTCCAGATCTCCATATTAGATGTTTAGCCCCTTTCTCTTCGTGGATTCCTTGTAAATTGATACTATCCGTTCCAATTTATTTGAGGGTTTTGGTTTTGATACACTTGCTTTACACTTGCTAAAATTGGTATTTTTTTCACAATTTTTTTAACAACACCCAAGCATTATATCTTCTATGTTACATTTCCAAACTCAAATGCATTAATTTTTTTAAAAAAATTGTGAAAAATACCAATTGTAGCAAGTGTAAAGCAAGTGTATCAAAACCAAAACCCTCAAGTAAATTGGAACGGAGGGAGCAGGGCCGGCCCTCCAGTTAAAGCAACCAAAGCGTTGCTTGAGGCCACAAATCGGAGGGGGCCACCAAAAAAAATACTTTCACCGGTATAAAAACCGAGCTTTCCTCCTAAAAGATCTCAATTATCAACTGCGAAAAGTAAGTAACAAAACCGGCGAAAAGGAAAGTGAAAGGAAACCGTTCTAGGGTTATAAATCACGTATGAAAACCGTTCAATTGATATTTTTGTTCTGTTGTTATCATAAAAAATCAAATTTCTTTTGTTTGCTGTATTCGTATTAGCTTTTGGCCTTTTGGGGAAAATCTAGCTTGAATGATGTGATTTGATCGATTACACTAAATTTACTGGTGTGGTATTTTAGTTTCCTTGAATACATTGAATCTCCCATTCTTACAGAATTGGGGGGAGTAGATTGTGAATGACTAAGATGATGGCCCTGTTTGGTATGTATATTTGTCAGAATTCTTAGACATTTATATGAACCAATATATGTATCGCTAGGGAATTAGTAAAAGCAACTGCTGTGACATGTGGAGTTTAATCAGCTGCAAATTTTTGATGCAAAATAAGCAGTTGTATACACATAGTATCGTAGTTTACTGATTTACAACAATTTGCTAGGGAAAGCAACGTATGCTCTGGTAGCGCAAGCTCGGCATTTGCAAGTGTTGTTTGTACAACTCATGTTGCTGCCATAGCTCTTGCCTCTGCTGCTATGTGTTGTGTACATTGTGCTCTTCTTGGATTCAGAAATAGATATGTCAATTTCTTCTTTTATAAGACACCATGGTAGCATATAATAACAAGGGGCCACAAATTTTATTTTGCTTTAGGCCACACAAAATGCAGGACCGGCACTGGGAGGGAGTAATGTTTTTGTAGTTCATTGCACTCTCACTCGCTATTTCTTCAGTATTGTATGTTTTATCTATTGATTTATATGCATTTTGTGTTCGAGTAGTTTATTAGACTCTCACAATATTTCTTCAGTATTGTATGTTTTATCTATTTATTTTATGTATAGCAAATAGAGAAGTTCCGTCAGATACATTTTTTTTTCTTCTTTAATTGATTGATTAAATCACTCGATTATGATCTAAGCCGAATGTACCAGAGAATCACATATTTGATCGGCATATCGAAAGTTGTTCCCTCGACTTTATTCAATGAAAGGTTACTTAGTTTGATGCGGATTCTAGTAGTGAAAACAGCCGAGTTTCAGTACAAAGAGCGGATTTTAAAGATACACGAGTTCAATAAAACTTAACTAATGTATTCTCTAGCGGTCTAGCCCATTTTAAGATATGAAAATTGGGTGTTACGGCAAGTGTAAACATTTGTTTTCATTTGGTCTGAGAGTCAGAACTAGGAAAATGGACAAGAGATCAGAATATATATGCCAAGTAAAGCTGATATAAAAACTAAGGAGAAACCAATATATTGCGAGCAAATTGTACATGGGCCATGGCAATCAAACTTTGGCAAAGTGGTCTATTTGGACTTGTATATAAGCTTTTTCTCATGGCAAGGTTCCACTCTTGCAATTTTGTACAAAGTATCGATGTCTGTTTCCAGCCTATATATCCCCCAAAAGTACTACAGACTAGTTCGATATATAGTTGGAGAACTCTTCCCACAGTCTAATTCATTTCTACAATATAAAGATTTATCCATTTTAGTTGTATTTTCCCTTCCTTCTCTGTATATGATAAATTCAAGAGGACTACATAAAAATGAGGAACTCTTTTCAAGTTCATGGAAACAAAAGAACGAATATAATTTTTGTTATGTTTGATATTTGGTCGAAACAATAGGTTTTAGGACTTCATTAATCAACTGTTGTATAACCTGGATACCAACATAGCAGCGTAAACGGTATCAAGTGTTTGTCCTTTTTGCACTTCCAGTGGAGATATGTGCAATTAGAGTGAGTTGCCTATTTGTTGATTTCTTTGGATTATACGTATAAGCTTCTAGGAGTACTATTTATCACTTCTCATTGTGGTGGTTCATATACATGGGTATAACCGAGCTCCTACAACAGATCCAAACAAAAGGCCCATCAGGCAATCAAATCCAAAACCCACGGACCCAATGCCTGCACCCTCACACTGTTGGATCATATAACAGCATCGAAAATCGACGACTGTAAATGAACCCTAACCATACGGGCACTATAATATTAGCTCTATTGTAGTGCGAGATCCAAAACTGAGCCTCTTTGTCTCCACTGTATAGAGAAAAAAGGAAACAAAGAAAAGAAAGCAAATCCTAAACCCTAATTAATAAACAATAGATCCATTCTTCATCCATTTATGATCTATCTGCAACAAAATCATGGCAGAAACAAGTGGTTGTTGGTTTCATAGCATCACCTACAACCAAAGATATTTGCATTATGATTTTTCCTCTTAATATGTTAATTTTTGGTGAACAAATACCTGTCTTAGGGTCTTCTATCGATCTCTTGCATTTTGTAATTGGTTGTAACCCACTATAAACTCTCACTATTTTTCAACAATCCATTTTATGTGTATATAATCTTTTTCCATGTAGGGTATTTAATTAACAAAAAGTAACTATTTCTTCAACAATGTATTTTATTTGTATTTAATTTTTCTCCATGTAAGTGAACTGATTACCAAAAATAAATTATGAAGCGAAGAAGTTCCGTCGATTACTTTTTTTTCATTTTGTTTCATTCATGTATATATCTGAGATTTGACTTTCTAAAAGAAGAAAAGAGACATAATCAAAGCTTCATTTTCTTAGACTTGAAAATAATGCTGCAAGAGAGATGAATTCTTGCATTAATTCTACAGGCTACAGCCTAGTTCAATGCAAACTTTGCAAATGTTAAGATATGCAATTATGGGTTACGGCGATGCAGATCATTTCGGTCTAATCCTTTAGCCTGCAGAAATCATCTTTGAACATATTTCTTTTCATTTTTTTTTAAGAGTCAGAACTAGGAAAATGGACAAGAGATCAGAAACCATAATCCATCAATTTCACATGACAACAGCCGAGTTTCAATCCAAAGAGCGGAGTTTGAAGATATGGCTTGCCGAGGCTCTTGGAGGAACTTGGTACCTCAATCAAAAGGTTTTCTTTGCTTTTTAATTTCATGATTGCAAAGGATAAATCATTTTGAAGCCAGAATATGACTCCACAGTCTGAAGTTTCTACCTTGTTACTGCATGTCCAAGTGCTACACTTCTGATTTAGCTTTGGAAATAACAATATCAATATCAGAATTTCTTCCTTTCAATGCATGAGGAGAACGTCGCTTATTACCCTATGGTTTAACTAATCCATACTTTCGGACAGGTATACCTTGAGGCATTCATGGATATATTGTCCAGAATTGCAATCAAATATGCAATACCATGACTTGCAAACAACCATAACAAAGAGGTTCTTAACATTGGATCAGTGCATTATCTTACCCACTTTAACCCCCTTTTTCTTTTCTATTTTGTGATGGTAGCTTTCAAGTATGAATGGTGCATCGATAACAAACTACTACAGTGATAATTGCAAACGAATGGACCATACAATGTTTAATATCCTCGAACTTTTGATTCATTTTCACCGGAAATGGAACATTACTTAATCACACAATCTGGTGAGGCTCTTGGAAAGTGATGCAATGTTCCATCCACAAAATCCATTAATTTATAGGTCTCAGAAGAAGAGACCTGGAGAAATAGAAGAAATAAACCTTAACTCGCAACCACAACGATTTGTGAGTGATTTCCGAAAAAATGTGGATCGAACAAATAGCTCTTGAGTTTGAGAGACACTGAGACAGTAAATCGAACAAATAGTGAGTGTAGTAGTTGGTCAAACGCTCATAAATGTTTCCGCCTTACGTTCAAGCTGTCTATAATTTTAAAAATGTGGAGAGCATAACTCTGTATATATATATATATATATAGCGACTTGAAGAAACAAATGTCACCTAAAGCTCGATCTTTGTCATGAGATGCAAAAGTAGCCCACAAAAACATAGAAACAATTCATGTTAGGTCGTAGTCCAAGACTCCAAGGGCCGAATATTCTATTTCATCCATATGAGTTTTACTCTGTCGAAATTGATTAGTCTTACAATACTACTAATGAGAAATTAATAAATTGTCTAGACATCTTGTCAGTGAATTTTGCTCAGTAGTTAACAATCGTTACAATCAACAATCTTTCTTGCCAAAAATGGCATATGGAAAATCCTCGCAGTGCCAATGATCTGCCCGGTTTGGGAATCACACTTTCTCGAGCACGTTTAAAGCCTTAACTTTACACCAAAATGCACGAGTTACACTATGAGAAATGGGGGGATTACCAACACTCTGATTAGCAACATTTATAATTTTAGCAGCACAAATAGCATGCTGCAAATTTAGCAGCATACATAAAATGTTGTTTTAAATGGGAAGTGTTGCAAAGTTTAAGTGTAGAAATCATAATAACTCCTCATCACTTTGATATGTGTTGCAACACATCCAAATTGTGCTGCAAAATTTTGAAAACTACTATCTTCACCCCAAATTTTGATGCCACCAAAATCAACCCAATCTTTGCAACACATGGGCAGCACTAATTCAGCAATTGCAACACATCTATATTATTTTAGAAATTTTGGAAAAGCAAAAATGAATTTAATGATTTTAGGTAATTGTTTGGAACCATTTAAAAGAGCTAGAACCCTAGGATAACTTAAACCCCAGAACCATCTGATGGGAGAACCAGAATACGGGAACCACTTTAAAGTTTAGAACCAGAATGAATTAAAACTGCCTAGTCAGCTACCCCAATCTTGTCGAACCAGAACCATTTTAGGTTTGGAACCTATTCCTGCCTTAACCATTTCTCATTGCCATTTTCAGACACATTAAACTCAGTCGAGCCTCGAGCCTCAACGGCAGAACCGAAAAAAATTCAAATTTTTTTTCTTTCAATCTTCTTCTAAAACCCTCAACGGCAGAATCAAGACATGAAGGATCGATAGTTGAGAGGCTGATTTCTTTCGATCTTCTCTTTAAAACCCTTTGGGTTCGATTTCTTTCAACTGAACCCAAATTATAGAAACCCTGGAAAAATTGGTCCAATTTTTGTCGATTGAGAGGGTGACTTCGATTTCACAGGTTGGGTTTTGCTTTGTTGTTTCATTGATTTGATTATTTGTGGATTATTTGTGAATTTGTGTAATTAGGGTATTCATGGATGTTTGCTTTCACATGTAGCTTCAGAATGTCAATATATAAATCTTGGATGTTTGAAGACGATATATTTGGTGCAGTGTACAGAGCTGGTGTGAAATTTTTCATTGAATATGCAGCTGATAATGGTGTTGAGGAAAATCATTGTCCTTGCCCATGTAGGGTCTGTCGAAATAGGAAACATTTTGATTTTCAAGGAGTGAAGAAGCATTTGGAAACGAAAGGTGTCGACAAGACGTATACGACTTGGATTTGGCATGGGGAGAAGCAAACCAAGCAACCAGTTAACATTCCCAGGAGTATTCCGGTGGAGATAGACGATGCTGGTAATGAAGAGGAGCTAGTCAGAGAAAATGCTGGTTCTGCATTTCCGGATTTCAGCCCTTTTATTGATGCTGCATTTCCAATTGAAGGATGTGTTCAGATAGACGATGATGGTAATGAAGAGCCATGTGATCCTGACCCAGATGTGCAAAAGCGAAACGCAAAGTACAAAGAATTGGCTGACCAGAAACTGTATCCTACTTGTAAAGGCAATGTCAGTACACTTTCTGCGATTGTGGAGCTTCACAATATAAAGAAGCAGTTTGGAATATCCGGTAATTGTGTGAGCAGTTTATTGGAAATGATAAAAGGATGGCTACCGGAAGACAACACGTTGCCTGTGAAATATTCGGCAATGAAGTCGGTGATGAAAGATCTGGGGATGAACTATAGGGCTATTCACGCGTGTCCAAATCATTGCTTTTTGTATTATGATGTTCATGAACTGGAAACAAGTTGTCCTACTTGTAACGAACCGAGGTACAAGGTCAAACGATCAAAAGATGGGACAGTATTTCAGACGAAAGAACCTGCCCTGGTGCTGAGATACTTTGGTCTTGAAGAAAGATTTAGGAGATGGTTTAGTATACCTTGGATAGCAGCAGCAATGACATGGCATGATCAAGCAGAGGTTTCTCCTGAGAACATGCGTCATCCGATTGATTCGCCTCAGTGGGCTCTTGTGAAAAGGAAATTTCCAGACTTTGCACAGGAGGGCAGAAATGTGTGGCTTGGCGTTTCAACCGACGGGTTCAATCCTCATGGCAACATGAGTCTGAGCTGGAGTTGTTGGCCTGTGATGTTGGTAATGTATAATCTCCCTCCTTCATTGTGCATGAAATCTGAGTTTCAAATATTGTCTTTGTTGATTCCTGGGAGAAAGTCACCTTCTCAAGACTTCGATGTGTTTCTACCGCCACTAGTAGATGAACTGAAGGCATTTTGGGTGAAAGGGAGACAAGTCTTCGATGCACACAGAAAGGAACAATTTCTACTTAAAGCTTGCCTATTGTGGGGGATTCATGACTATCCAGCACAAGGTATTATGTCAGGATGTACTACTCATGGTTATTGTGGCTGTGTTGTTTGTGCCGACAAGACAAGAAGTGTTCATCTGCCTTACGGTAACAAGATTATCTATAATAATTATCGGCTATTCCTCAAGTCTGGTCACCCATTTAGAAGAAAGGGAGGGCTCTTGGGTCTAAAAACAGATGAGGCTGGACTTGCTCCGCTGCGACTGACCGGAGAGGAGTCTTTGGAGAAGTTAGCTCTTGTGAATTACCAACCTGGTAAGTTGGTAAAGAGGAGACAACTGAAGCGGAAGACACACGATCCCGTTAATGAAGATGAGGACGCAGTCACTGGTGCATTTTATAGGAAGTCTATATTTTGGAACCTTGAAGTCTATTCCATGCTTCGTATACGGCATTGTATTGATGTAATGCACACCGAAAAAAATGTAATGGAACACATCATGGAGGCAATCTTCGACAATGATGATAGCTCTAAGAGTGCATGGACTCACCGAGAACAGTTAGAGAAGTTGGGTCTCAGTTGTGGAGTGTGGGTTACTGGAGCTGATGGGAAACCAACACCAGCGTTTGCCTTGAGTAAAGCTGAAAGGACGAGTTTCTGCAAGATTCTTAAAGACATGAAATTTCCCAGTGGTTTTGTGTCGAACATTAGCAGCAATGTCAACATGGAGAAGCTGCGTATCACCAACTTGAAATCGCACGACAATCATGTCATTATGTGCTATTTGCTACCAATTTTAATTCAACATGCTTTTCCACAGCACAGAGATTTGCGAACCGCCCTTCACCAAATCAGCTTGTTTTTCAGAATTCTTTGCTCCAAAGTCATGTGTAGAGCTGATGTCCAAGATGCTAAATTCATGGTTGCAGAGGCAATGTGTGTGCTTGAGAAGTATTTTCCAGCTTCCTTTTTTGATATAAGTGTCCATCTAATGGTTCATCTGGCAGATGAAGCATTACAGTGTGGGCCTGTTAGGTATCATTGGATGTATCCTTTCGAAAGGTGAATTATTCCTTTTCGAAAGGTGATTATTTTGTATACTCAATCTAGTATTATACTGATATATACATGTGTGTACTGAAACAGGGCAATGAAGGAATGCAAGAACCAACCAAGCAATAAAAGATTCATTGAAGGATGTATTGCAAAGGGCCGTCTTATAGAAGAGGGAGTTAGGCATGCGATGGAGTGCATGCCAGAGGCAACCTCTGGAAATCACAAACAAACTTGGGAAGCCTTTTTAAATCCAGATTCTGATTTCAGTGATGTGGGTCCTATGATTATAGGTAACAAAGTGAAACTCAGCAGTGTACAGTTTGTACAAATACGTAGGTGGGTGCTCTTTAATCTGAACCCCACAGGTCTTGACGCCTATTACAGGTATGTATTAGCTTCATAGTATTAGTTTCTCAAATTTACTCTTGGCATCGACACAAAAACAGATTTCTGAACATATGTACTCTGTTATTGATGATTGTAGTGAGTTCTGCGACACCCTCATACCCATTTTAGATTCTTCTGGTAAAGAGGTTGCGGTTGAGGAGGTCGTAAAACAAACAAAATTCATTCCATGGTTGGTTGAAAAGGTACTGGCCTTTATGTATATTCATTTTGCGTAACTGCATTCTGTGGTTGTCACCAATTGATTAAACTCTTGGATTCTGACAAATTGAATGTTGTCGACTTCTTCATAGCTGCTGGAAGAGAAAAAAACTGCAGGCGTTTTGTGGCGATTGGCACAAGGTCCCGTTGGAGCAACCGAATTTTTGAAATATCGTATAAATGGTTGGGTGTTTTGTCCAAAGTCTCACGAGGAAAAGCGTATTACTCAAGATAGCGGTGTCTGCGCGGAGGCATACGCCACATTTAGGAGGAAAAACGATAAAGCTGCTGAAACTCGTTTGGAGAAATTTTACGGGGTAATCAACCAAATCCTAGAATTGAACTATACTGATTTTCGTGAGACTGTTTTCTACTGTGAGTGGGTGAAGGTAGAGACTACTGCAACCAGAATTTGTGACGAGTCGCATTTGGTCTTGGTTAAATTGAATAAGCTAAGGAGTTCTACCAAAGAGACTGACGAGCCTGTGATTCTTGCTGAAGAGGCAAAGCAAGTGTGGTACTCCAAAGATTTGAAAAGCAACGAGGATTGGATTGCTACACCTGTTCCTAAACGGCTGACGAAAGATGTAGACAATCTTGAGAAGCCCATAGACGGCAGCTATCAAAACGTGTTCGAGGTAGAACCTCATTTGCGTTGTTTGCTTGATGTTCATGGAAACAGGAGGCCTCCAAGAGTGGCGCCAAGAAGAAGACTTTGAATGTAATGTTTTTACCTGACTGAATGAAACTGTTACTGTTTTGTCAATGAACAAGTTTATAGGCTGTCCTTTGGTGCTGTTAGTAAATTTGTCGGGTGCTGTTAGTTCTGTTTTGTTTCTCCCTTCTGTCAGTGAACAAATTTGTTTGAAATGAATGAATGTTTTGTCTGCAACTTTAACTTAAATTTTTGACCGTAT
>JAJJMA010104153.1:0-11764 GCA_023529015.1 Papaver nudicaule | reverse complement strand
GTTGTACAAAGAAAGATATCGACAAAACGTTGTACAAAAATTCGGTCTCACTCGTTCGCATGTTAAAAACCTAGCAGCAGCAGTGCATTAAAATGCACCAATTTCCCCAACTGTTTTCGCGATTGTGCTCATTAATGAACATCATCTCTTAAAATACAGCGAAATCAACTCAACTCATCACAAAGTAGCTGTGAACTCAAACTTTCTTCTTTTGTCTTGTTATTTTTTGGATTTTGCTCATTTTGAAAAGCTTCTCAGGATCAATTACTGACAAATATTTTCTATTGTAAAACTTCCATACTACGATAAGGTTGAAAAAAACTCCCCTAGATCGAAATTTACTGCTCGTTCTTGCAGAAACTCACTTATGTTCAATGTGGTACTACTGCTTGATTTCTATTTGTACATCTCAGTACATGTTTTTTCGCCTAAAATATCATTTTGTGGAATGTATACGACACATCATTGAATGATCACATGGCATGTGCATCTACATTAAACGACCAAATTAACTTCGTATAGAGGATCAATATTTTAGCAGAGATTTCAGTTCATATTAGGTTTCTTGTTCTCCTCTGTCTTGTAATTTTGTGCTACTAGTCCTTCACACTATCCTTTTTATCGTTAAGAACTAGTACTAGTACTTTGTATACATGAAACATCCTTTGTACCTCTGCTCGTTGGAAGTAAATAAACTTCAATTTAGAAATATGATCATGATGAGACTGCATGCAATTGAACGCTTTAATTTCCATTAAGCAGCCATGCATTGTCAACGTACACCACACGAAGATGATGACTCACTCAACCACACACCCAACAAATCAACTAATTAACTACATGCACCATCATATTCATTACTCGTACATAAATTTTTTATGTTATATATTCTAGTCTTTCATTTGGATTTTTGGAGAGGGAAAAAAAACACACATCATCTGATCACAAAAAGAGCCTCTCCATCTATTGTTTGTTAGTAGCTAGCTAGATAGAGATGGAAACAATAATCCCAGCCACAAGGGATAGGGAGAGTGGTTTTTGTTCATCAACAGGTATTTACTACAGCAAATGGGAGTCACAAAACATTCCTAAAATTCCACCTCTTTCCCTCCCTTCGTTTCTTCTCTCCCAGCTCTCCCCTAAAATCCTCAAAAAACCGGCTTATATCGACTCTGTCACTGGAAAATCCCTCACTTACCAAGAGCTTCGATCACTCTCTATCGACATCGCCAGCACTCTGCGTTCTTCTTTCGGTATAAAAAAAGGCGATGTGGTTCTCGTGGTTTCCTCAAATTCTATTTATTTTCCTCTACTAATTCTTTCCATAATGTCAACGGGAGCAATTTTTACCACAGCTAATCCATTATATAGTGCAGATGAATTACGATGTCAAATTCAAGATTCAAATCCTGTACTAGTATTTACAACCCACGAGTTTAAGTCGAAATTTGACGGTATATTATTATTAAGTAATCCTGTCCTATTAGTTGAAGAATTCATGAACCACCTGTTAGTAAGCTCTTCAAACCAACCTACTACAAAATCATTCGGCATTCCTGCCGTCAAACTAGATGATATTGCTGCTTTAATGTACTCCTCGGGGACAACTGGGAAGAGCAAAGCAGTGGTTTGTTCACACCGGAACTTGGTTGCCATGGGTGGTTTATTAGGACATGTTTGGAATACTGAAGGTGACGGATCTAATGACGTTTACATGTGTGTTGTACCATTGTTTCACATGTTTGGGTTATCCATGATGGTTTGTGGGGTACTAGCTGCTAGATCAACTGTTGTGCTTGTTAAGAAGTATTCCGTCGAGGAGGTGCTCAACGGTATTGAGAGGTATAATGTAACGAGGCTTCCGGTAGCTCCACCAGTGGTGGTTCAGATGGTGAGGTTTCAAAACAAGATGAACAAGTATAACTTGAAATCACTTAAAGAGGTGATTTGTTCAGGGGCACCCTTGGGGAACGATCACATTGAAAGCTTTTACAAGGTCTATCCCCAGATAAACCTAACTCAGGTACTTGCTATAAATGCCATTTTTTTTCCTTTGCTTCACCCATACTGAGCATTAAATTCAATTTTTTTTTTCTCTTTTTCTAAGTACAATTTCGTTGAGGGAGCAAATCTATATAGATGATTCATGGCCTTCTTTTCTGCCGAGATGATTCACGAAATTTAGAAAAAAAATCTCAACTCACTCTAATAGCCTACAACAAACAGCATTGTGAGATTCACCTCGAACATAGTCTAGTCTAGAAGTTTATATATACACCCTAGATGGTTTGATCATATATGTAAGTGTATACTTATAATAATATGGTAACAGCAATACTTGAACGCCCAAACCATTATTATTAACTCACAGTGGAAAAACTGAAAATGACGCGATTGGTGGCTCGATTTGGATATGTAACAGTGTTATGGGTTAACCGAAACAAATGGACCCATCACTCTCTGCGACGGCAGGACCACTACTAGGGCACTTGCAGCATCAGTTGGAAGGCTAATTCCTTCCATGGAAGCTAAAATCATCCACGTCAAAACTGGTAAATCCTTGCCACCTTTCAGCTCTGGAGAACTTTATGTCAGAGGCGTTCCTGTAACTCAAGGTAATTAGATATACTTCTACGAATTTGGAATTCTATAGTGTTTAACATGACATCTGAAAAAAAAGAGAGCATATCTTTGGCAATTTTTAGGTTACTTTCAAAATGATGAGGCAACATTATTGGCAATAGACAAAGATGGATGGCTACATACTGGAGATTTATGCTTCATAGACGAGTTTGGTTTCGTGCACATTGTAGACAGAATTAAAGAGCTCATTAAGTACAAAGCATATCAAGTAACGTGTTCTTATTTTTTTCTTCTCCATCAAGTCTGTTTTAAGATTTGTGTATTTATTTTGTCACCAGCCGGCGTAATCGATTTACAGTAATAATCTTTTTGGACTGTACAGGTTGCGCCTGCGGAACTGGAGGAAATCCTATTGGGTCACCCTGAGATTATTGATGCAGCTGTGACATCGTAAGTAGTTTTACATTGATGCATATTCATTCTGCAAAACTACAAAATTTGAGATTTCTCTTGTCACCTCCCTGAACCATTCTTGTAACGAATATCATGAAATGAGACTAAATTAACACACGTTTGAGTTGATTTATAATTGACAGGTACCCAGATGACGAAGCTGGAGAAATCCCAATGGCTTATGTGGTGAAAAATAAGAAAAGTAAAATTGAAGGAGAAGATATTATGGCGTTTATGGCTAACAAGGTACTGGTCCTCATCTACTTCCTCTTTCTTTCTTCATGAAAGATAAGTATCCAAGTTCCAACTCTTACATAAATCTTATGAACAGGTGGCCCCATACAAGAAGATAAGGAAAGTGGATTTTGTGGAGTGTATACCTAGGTCCCCTTCGGGCAAGATTTTAAGGAGAAACCTCAAAGCACTCGCCAAAATTTCTCCCAAGCTGTGAGTGATTGAAGGTTCATCACATCAACCAGAAATTTCACCATACGGAAATCACTCTTCTAGGAAATTCATACTCGCTACTTTATTCTTTAAAATCTATTGTTTCCATCACTTTTTATTGTTATAAATATTTATTCCATCACTCAAAGGAAGCACATATGATTCTGGGGTTTTTTAATTGAGCAAATGCAGGACATTATCTTAATCCAAACTAATGCTGTTTTTTGTACAATTGGAGCGCATTCATCAGTGCATACCCTTCTTTTTTTCTTCCAGTACTTATGTGCAGAACACAGTCATGGAGTCGGTGACTTGCATTAATAACTGCACTCAACACAACTGCTTCAAAATTAAACCCCAAGTCTCATCAGAGCGTGAAAACTAAAAAATGAATGCAAGCATATATGATGATACGCCACCTGACTTTGTAAATATTTAAGACCAAAACTAAGGCTTATTTCACACTGCTTAAGTTACCACTGCTGACTTATCTTACGCTTTTGCTGGGATTTCCAACAACCAGCAAAAGACACAAGGAAGACAGTTCTCCCCAATTTAATAGTTGCATTACAAGTTTAAACAGGTTACCAGGAATGTAAATAATCTAGCAACATTAACCTTTAGAACAAAAATATTCTAAACCTTTTGAAACAAAAATATTCTAAACCTTTTAAAAAGAAAGAATTATATAAATTTGAAAGACAGTATTATCTATTCCTGTGTTTCAGTAACTAGGTTGTACAAATGGAATTATAGTAACTAGGTTCTCTGGATGAGTACATCATATATGATCTTACCGGAATTCGTACCTGCAACACCCATTACTGGAGCCTCCCACTGATAGCCTTGTTTTAAGCTCCCGAATCTGAGTAGACCTCTTGACAGGAACCTGCATCCTATGAATGAAGGTTTTTGTGCTACTCATGATCCATCCCGTTGTTCATTCTTCCATGATTTTTTGGCGGCTTCGGCTTCTGCAGCAATTTCCGACTTTGGTTTGGAGAAAAAAGGATCCCACTCATGAACTCCTACTTCACGCTGTCCTTCCTCTAACAATTCATATTTCCAACTGTTCTCCTCTATAAAATCATCATTTGTGCGACCTGCAATGATGTCCCTCCTCAAGTTTGTAACTTTGTCAATGATAGCCTGCACTGCTACATCAAAAGCATCTTTATAGGTTTCCAACCTAGACCGAGGATCTGCATAGATCAGACCCGGTATAAGGTTAATAACCTCCTCCCTCATTGTCTTAACGTCCACAGCAGAAAATTGAAGAAGCCTTTGCTCTATACTAATGTTATTACGAACATCATCCTCCGGAATGAAAACCGAATACTTTGAGATATTCCTTGGAAGATGCCATGTGTATTGTGTGTAAGCTGAACCAGGGTGGAAAAATACAGGTATACAACCTGCCAACATTGAATCAAAAGCGGATCTCCGAGTATATGAATCGCCCTGAGGCTGTAGGCAAAATATGGAACTCTGGAACATCTGCATTATACTGCTCGGAGAGTGACACTTACTCTCACCAAAATCACATTCGAGCAACTTTCCAAGCTTGGATTTCCTACATTGATCAATAAGTTGTCCTCTGATTGACTTTGGGTTATCCGGCCGTGGGGCTCCAGCGAACGAGAAGAGGAATGGACGGTCCAACTTCCTCATCCGATCTTGCCAAGTGAACACTTCAGCATCCTTTGCAGGGTGGAAGTAAGTAGGATAAGGTATAGCAAAATCATTTGCATTCCACGGACTTGATTCTACAACGAACATTGACATATTTTTTGCAGCAGGAAGAAACAAAAGCTTGTTACCCCAATCTGATTCAGATTCACTTAATCTCCTGAAATCCCATGTTATCCTACCAGCAACTAAAAAATGGTCCTTTCCCCCCATAACATTCCACTCGGGTCTCTTCGTTAGCCAATCAACCAAAGCCAGAGATGCTGCATCCCTGGTCGAAATATTATGACCCCACAGATAACGAGAGATATCCAACCCTGCATAAAAGGGAACGAATACTGCTGCAGCAATAGAAGAATCTTTTGTTAAGCACTCATATTGCTTCATCCGGTTACTAAAGATCACATCAACTGCAAACTGATTTGTTGCGTACCACCCGGTATTAGAAAAGACACCTTCGATATTCTCTAACGGAGGACCAAGCCCGGCATTACTAGTAAATTTACACATATTGGTCCAAAGACTCAAACTCTTGCACTCTTTCAGCATATCTTCATTGAATTGAGGAGGAAGATCATGAACATAGATATATCTTCCACCACATGGATCACTCTTATTGTCAATAGTTTTCAAAGCCGGTGTAAATAAATACTCAACTGGCTTGATGATCTCCTTGTTTGGTTCTACATGAATCGGATAATGTCTTGGTGGTTGCTGTTCTATAGGTTGCTGTTGTGGTTCTTGACGTTCAACATCTAATGACTTTTCAACAACAGTTCCATTATTGAGCACACTAAAATGGAAGTAAAATAAAATGAACCAAAATGCAGCAGACAAGGATGCTAATGCACAGATTCTTGTTTGTTGATTCTTGCCGACCAATTTCTCCATCTGATCGGTCGGATCAGTCGACAATGAACGACGTCTCATCAGGTATCACAGAAACCCAATGTAAAGTAATAATCGGATCAGACCCTAACTTAACTAAGGTACTGACATTACAAAATTAACTTTGAGAAAATCCCTACAGCGATACCCTAACCCCTAATTTCTCTCATTCACGGGCAATACCCAACTCAATTAGCAGCAGATCAAACAAAGATAACTTGATTTAAATGCAGAAAATGAATAAAATCCAGTATTGAGATTGAAAGGAAAATCGCAAATCAAATCAAGTTTGGGATCACTTACTGGCTCGGATCTACACAAGTGAAACCCCAGAAAGATTGAAGAAGAATCGATGGAATAACTTACATGCGGAGGAAAAGGGAGAGTGTTATAGCAGCGGGTGAAGTAATAAGAAACCCTAATTGGAAAATTCCTAAAATATTTGTTTACTGTGTGTTCATCGGAAGCAATGAGGCTGATGAGGGTCAGGAGTGTACGAGTCTACTAGCAATAGCATAATAATAATGGAAAATAACAACCTGGCGCATCTTAGAACCGGCCTCGCATTTCTTTTTCTCTTTCCTCCCGACTGTCGGTGGTCGGTGATTTTTGAGCCACGTAAGATACAGATTCTGAGATGAGAAGTTATTAACTTGGGATTGCCTGCGAGCAGAACGCCGTCTTGGTGCAATCGGGAGTCGTTGGGTCCTACTGAGGAGCCGATGAGGAATCCAAGCCATCGAACGAGCCAAAGAAGAAGACGTGCGGGCCACCTCATTTGTGGTCCCACATATTTAATTTCTGTGAATCTCCTTTTTATCGTGCTCCCACATACATAATTTCTCTGAATTCCCTTTTTATCGAAAATTCTATATACAACGGGGAGCAAATTCCGTAACAAATCTTTCTGCAACGCTAGTGGCTCTCAAGATATAAGAAGTGAGAAAAAGAGGACAAGGTGAAATTTCTCCAATTATTTAAAGAATTGAACCTGTATTTTATTATTTATTTATTTTATTTTTTGAAGGAAAGACGGGTCCAAAGAACCCTAGCAAATTTTTTATTGACTACTTCATTCAAATTGAGGTTCGAAGGATTACAAACAAAAGATGGTACATTGATACAGGTTAGGCTTAGTCTTATGGCACTGCTAGTGCTAGCAAAATCTAGCATGACACATCAGAAAAATAGTAGGCCCCAAGTCTTAGGCTAAGTCTTATGGGAGTGAAATAGCAATGCTAGTGCTACCAAAAGCGTGGTGTATTCCCTGATTGCTAGTGAGAGAGCTAGGGATTTGGCAGCAATCGAAATAGCATTGCTAGTTAGGCGATATATGATAAAGCGGTGAAAAAGCGAACTGACTGAAAAAGGAGGGGTACGAAAATACGACCAACTTTTCGTTTGGGCTCATGAGTCTTATGGTTAGGTTTGGACGATCTCAAAAATCAATATCCAAACCTAAATAACCGGAGTTGTGATCTAGGGATCAACTCGACAAAGATGAATCTTTGGAGTAAACTCTACGGTTATGGATAACGTACTTCTTGTGTTTGCTTTTAATTATATGTCAGAGTTTATATAATTGCGGAAAGGAAAAGCACACAAGACACCAGAACGTTTTTTTAACAAGGAAACTGCCTTGCAGAAAAACCTCGGAACCTCGTCCAGATTGAACACCGCCCAGTACAAACTGACTACAAACTCTAGCCTACTATAAGACTTCGGTCTGGGATGTAGCAGAGACCAACTCAGGCCCTCCAAGCGAATTGGCTACTGTCACACTCCTTACGTCTCTAGATCCCCCACAGATCGTCACGCACTTGATTCCCCCAGCTGACGTCCTTTACAGGCCTAGGAGTTGCTTTGACCGTTGTCAAAGGCTTGTGTCAACAATACTGGCTTTGCAACCTAATTGTTGACGTATGATCGAACTGTCCTCTATCAGTTTCTCATACACAAGTTGACTTCCTTCGGATTGTTAAATCCAGGTCATACGGAAATCTACTTCACAAATCAGGGCTGACAAGCAAACCGAGTAAGCTATGCCCAATTTGTCTCTACCTCAATTGTACACGAAGAAACAGTTAAGAAACTTGTAAAACCGGAGCTAACTAGGTCTTACAACACCGAGTGCAGCCGTGCGTTGCTACCTTTCAACCTTTACGTAACTTAACCAGTTCTTGAATAGCCGTATAGCAGAAGAGACGGACTATGGAATAAACAAGAACAAAGATAGGTTACTGAGGTTACAGGTCAATCTGATTTCAACCACTAAGGTATCAATCTACCTGTGCTTCCCAACTCTCAAGAGAAGTCTTTTATAGTCGTAGGGAGTTCCCAGAGGAGCTGCAACCTATAGAGGATGACTATACCACAACAAGTGTTCACCGAAGTGAAAAGAGTTTACGATCACTTCCCTAAGGACCTTCACGTATGCTTGATGCTTGCGGTATTTGTCCATAGACACCTTTATTTATAACACTCAATAAGATAGGTTTCTTTGGAATAAAGCAATCAATTACTTGTCCCACAAGTCAAGGAAACCCTAAACTTGCCAACCAAGTAATAGAGATTAATCTCAATTGGAATTCTTTAACATTTATCTGCCAAGTGTTTTGTTAGCTCAAAAACACTTCAAGATAGAAATCCAACAGACCAGAGATAATCTTTATCTTATTGACTCATTGAGGATCGTTAGATGGACCACAAAAGATATTATGTGATATACAAGTCCACCTAAGAGATAAAGGAGTTCAGAGTTTAACCCAAGTGAAATTCTGGAAGAATATTCACTTAATCTGAATACCGGCCAAAATAACCGAAACCTGGTTCGCGTAGGTTCGCGAAATGTTCAGTCACTTTGGAACTCAGTAGAAATCCGAGTTTCTGGTTTGCGTACCGGTTCGTGAACCATCCGCCATTCAGATTAGGCCAAACTTGGATTCCACTGGAAGTTCTGGGCTTAGCCAGGACTTAGACGTGTGTACGTCCTCAGCTGTAATCCATGGAATCTTGCTCAAGAGTACTCCTTTAGATTCACCCATATCCAACTAATGATTTGCAAGCAAACCATTGCAATGGACAAATGGTATCGAATCTATCTCATTCATTCTTGTACTCATAGCATTTGTGGGAACAAATACTAGTCATGACAAAAGGCCATGTTAGACAAGAATACGATCTCAATCGCTATGATCACTACTAAAGTAGTCGACTATATTTCGAAAGAATAGAGAAAGTAGAATAGAAGAATTTCCATAAAGTCATAACTCCTACTAACCTTTTGTCGATGAAGAATAATTGATGTCTTCTTTGTCTTCACAGTCTTCGTCTTCAAGGTCTCTACTACTTTGTCTATATCCCAATTCCGAAATCTAAACTCTAGTAGGCTAAATCAAGAATTGAGTTTTGACACCTAAAACGGACAACTAGCTTGACATACCAACGCTAGTGGGTTTGACCGGACAATGTCCTAACACTGACGATATATGATATAGCGCCAAACCGCATATTCTCTCAAGAATATTCGAATCAACGCTGTATAATTTAGCGTTGAATTTTGACGCTATACGGTTTAGCGCCAGTCTGTTTGACCTTTTTTTTTTACACTCGGTTTACACCAAGATTAATAGTTGTTCATGGCTAGGAGCTCATGGCGCCATGGCATGGTGGCTACGACCTTGGCCACGGGCCAAGGTCAGATCTTGTGGCGCCATGCATCATGGCGCCACTATGCAGTGGTCAAGGCCAGTTTTGTATGGCGCCACTGGCCAAGGCCAGTTCTGTGGCGCCATGGTTTATGGCTCCATGGCCTAGGGGGCTACGGCCTGTGCCACTGGCCAAGGCCAATTTTCTCGTGGCGTCATGAGTACGGCGCCACGGCTTCGAGGCTGAGGCCTTGGTGCTTGACCAAGGCCAATCCTTTCGTGGCGTATTCAGGCTATGCCACATTGGTTATAGCGTACTTGTGCACTTGCGCTATGGCGTATTTTAGGTCATGGCGTGCTTATCCATGGTATATTAGACCATTCTGTGTTTAGATTGTGGCCTTCCTAAGTGTGTTTAGGATGTTGTTTGCTTCTCAGAGAGCTCTGGACAGGCTTAGAGCCGCGATGTTTCTGAGGTTTTCATTGAGACTCAGGTGTCGAGTCGTATTTTAAGAGGTAATCCGTGAGGATGCGTCCCTGTTAACTCTCCACCACATACCAGTGAGCAATTTAGTTCTGATATCGAGGAATTCGAGGCGATGTCGACATGAAGTAAATTAATGGGTTTATGAGTTGGTGGGGGTTATTAGTACTGCGTTCCACCGGGAGTTATAAGAGGGAACTCATAAAGAGTATACTCAGCTTGCAGAACAGGTTGTATTCTGAGCTATGAAGATGTGCCCGAGTAGGCGATCGCCTTTTGGCATGGCATAACTGAAGAGTAGTTTTACATCTTTGTCCCTCTTCCATTTTTCACCATCTACACCCCCCAAGCGTCATATGGTGGAGTTGTATGTTTTCAGACATGACGGAGATGGACTGTAAATGGATTCCCTTGTTCACATGTTGTTCACTGTATCTTGAGGTAAACTTCATTTTTTCGTGTGTTTTATCTATCAAAATACGTTTTTGTTTTTTCTTCTGTATGTTTTTTGCTAAATAAGTTATCTATGCACCCTCTTAGCAATGAAGTGGTATATTATCTGTTATGTAGCTCTCTTACATCATTTTTTTTTCTTTTTCTTTTTTTGATAGGTTCACTAATAAAAGCGTATATGAATACATTGATCCCGCTTTCACGGTTGCAGCTTATCGGAATTGTTACTCGCATCCAATTTTTCCAATTCCTGATGTGGAGAAACCAGATGAATTCGATGAATCCAATCAAATCAATCCTCCAAATGTAGTGATATTAGGTGGCAGACGACCCAAAAAGAGGATGATAGCTCAATCTGACAAGCCAAGAAAGAAACGTATTTCTCGCAATTGTGGAATACCTAGTTTACACAACAAAAGAGGATGTCCCAACCCTCCTGCTGCATCCCCTGTCCTTATTGCTCTAGAAAAAAGACGGACTAACACAGCTGGTCGAGGCCCTGAAACTGCTGCTTCTACTTCTAGTGATGTCTCATGTACTATTCAAACTGGCCCATGTACTGACATTGCTTCTTCACCCACTATTAAATTTGCATGATGTCCCAACACCGCTGCATCATCCCCTATCCCTACTGGTCCAGGTGATCAAGCTCCTGCTTCATCTGCTATCCCAACTATTCGAGGTCGAGTTCGAGGTCCTGACACTTCTCTTTCTCTTTCACCTCCAACTGGTAGAGGTTGAAGCCGAGGTACTAACAATTTTTCTTCATCCACTATTCCAACAGGTCGTAGTCGACGTCGAGGTCATGGATTAGGTTTTTACTTCGGCTTATAAAGTGACTGATATTATGGAGGTCTCTTTTTTTTCTGATTTTTACACACTTCACTATAAACTTTTGTTTTCCTGATTTTTCATTTAAAACAAGGTCTATCATATGTTCAAACTAGGCTACATTCATAGAATTTAAGTATGTTCTTTTACATATGTTCAAACTGCACTGCATTCCTAAGAATTAAGTGCCCCTCATTGCACAGAATTAAGTCTCCAAAAAAAATTACAGGCTACAGTCTTAAAAGAAAAGACACTTCATTATCAGGAATTAAGTGCACCTCATTACAAA
>JAJJMA010104142.1:0-11263 GCA_023529015.1 Papaver nudicaule | reverse complement strand
TAAAACGTCAAACAGGCTGTAACGCCAAAGGCATAAAAAGCCAAACAAATAAAAGTCCTCGAATGGCAGGCACAGAGCCGATGACCATATAAATCGTAAGGGCCCTACGAGTTATATGGCACGGACCTCTACCCACAAGACACCCCGATAGCGGTGAGCACTTTGAATCAAGGCTACATAAGCCGACGATGCATTCGTACTCACTACCAAACGGCCACGAGGAGAAAACGTCCTCGGGCGCCGGGGGACGATAAATGGGATTAACATCTACCTATAGAGGAAGATGGAACCCCGGGGGAGTTGATTTGCTTACATAAAACAAGTAAATTACTCAACCAAGGGACCTCCTCAAAAACAAAAAACAGTCCCGAGGAGGGGCAAAAATATTCTAACCAAAATAAATTCTTCATACATATAAATGTGCAAAAAATGCAGGAAATGAAGTGCGAAAGCAAAAGGCGCCCATATACGCAAAAAAGGAGCGGGTTCAACCATAAAAGAAAGACACAAGTTGTACAAGCTAACGGGGTGAGCTATCCTTTGAACAATCGGTACCATCACGAGGACCTTCTTCGGAATTATGAGCAGATTCGCCCTGACCATCATGGGTCCTCTCGGCAACACTATTGTCATTCCTAGAACCACCACTTCGAGCAGCATCATCGCCACCACTGGCTATCCTCAAAAAATTCTCCAGTAGGCCCCTCCTTCGAAGCTCTTCTCTAGCTAAGGATGCATAAACTTCTCGTGGGAGCAGAAACTTGTCGATAGGAGATGCAACGTCTGGATCCCGTGCACCAATAGCACCATAAGCAGGGGGTTCAACACCAATGGTTCTAAAAAGAAAACGACCGTGCTTTCGGCAGGCCCTACTGGTAGCGAAGGCGTTGGCAATAGCAGACTGAGAAAGAAGTTCTCCTACGGCCTGGCCATGTCTCAACTCATGACGAACGAGGCCAAAACAGACCACCAGATTCCTTATGCGTGCTTCATGTCTAAGACGAAGTTCCTTCTCCTGGGATAATAGTTTAGTGTGATGTGTCACTTCTTCGGCACGACGCCTACGCTCCAACTCAAGCTCTTGAGCAGCCCTAGCCGACTCCGCAGAGCGATGCTGCCGTTCTTCGGATAATTCTTTGGTCAACCGCTCAACTTTCCTCTCGGCTTCCAACTTCATCTCGGATTCGGTCACCAGTTGAAGCGTAGCTTCGTTCCTCGCTACCTCGGCGTCGATAACTTGCTTCTTCAAATTAGCTTCGATGCCTGGGAACGAAAACAACAAACATAAGAATAACAACGCAGTGGCCTAATTAGGGCTCCAGTATAAAGCAGAAAATCGAAAATTCGGGTTAGCTCCCTACTCTCTTTAACAACCACATATTCAGTAACTTGCTGCCGACTAGTAAAGCGAGGCACAGAGGCATTCTTTCGGATGTCCTCAGAAGTAACGACCCCGCTTTTAGCTATCTCTATTCGGTACTCGTCAACAAGAGCTGCAGTCTGAACGTTCGTTTTATTTGCTCGAGCTAGCTCTCGGCATTTATCATTCAAACTCTTACTCAAAGTCTCATTCGCCGAGGTCAGCTCCGCGTTAACATTTTGTTGAGTAGATAGTTGCACCTTTAATCCCCTAATCCTCTCCTCCAACCTATCAATCAAAACCCTACCTGAGGCACTGATTGACCTCTCTAAACGAGCTGCATCTCGCTCTTGCTGCAGTCGATCCACATCCATTTGGAAATAGTAATTTTCTCGAGACAATATGGTATTTCTATTCGTCATTTCCTCAAGAAGGCGCTTGGCTTGATCCACCTTCTGCCTCTCATTCACATAAGTACTCTCGGCCTCCTGCCTTCTCAGCCTATAATAATTGACATCTTCTAAAGCTTTATCCCTCTCTTCCAACACCTTCGCGAGATCAGCAAGATAGCCTTCGTTGCTTGAAGCAACACAAGACGACTGCCGGCAATTTCGAAGCTGATCAATAGTCAGTTGATTCTCCTGAAGTTTTTTCTCTAACTTCTCCAGCTCGCCTTTTCAAATACAAGCAGCAAACCTGTCTTAGGCAAAGCTGCCGAAAACACATGCTCCCACCAAAAGCAAAATAAGAAAATAAGGGACTTACATATAGACTGCTTCTTCGCTTCAGCACTGCGAACTTTCTCCTGGGCAAGCTCCTCCTGCATCCGATGAAATTCTCGTTCGAAATACTCGGTCTCACCAGCTTTATCAAAACTGTAAGCCAGAAGACCAGTGGAATGATAGTCGCCCTAGTAAAAAGCGGCAAAATCAGAACAACAAAACAATTCAATAGCATCAACAAAAGCGTCAAAAACAAAACTCACCGCTTGGACCATGGCCAAATTCTCCTCGTAGGACAGGGGAGGATGGCGGCAATCATACTCGGCTCGGGGACAGTCACCTCCGAAGAGATCACCAAGCTTCTTGCAGAAATCTGGGTCCAAGGGCTGCCTTAAAGGATCCGAGGCATGAGCCTCAAAACGAGCCGAAACCTCGGTAGTAAATTCACCAGGACAATAATTCTCGTACAGAACTTCCTTGAACCTCTCGGCAGTATAAGATTGCCTGTATCGGCAAGCATAGCTAGGAGCAGGCGGAAAAGCCGAACTTTGTGGAAAGCTGGCGACAAGCTGCATAGCAGGATCCACCTCAATGTATGAACCATCCTCTTGGGAGCAAAGGAGGTCCACGGGTGTAATAATCATATCCGAAGGAAGAACAGAAGATTCTCCAAAAGCATTGGCACAGACTCCTATGGCAGCAGAAGGGGCACTGACAAAACCCGTAAGCATAGAAGCAGTTGAAGGAACAAATTCCGAGGCAGCACTAGCACTCGAAGTCCCAAGGATTGCAGCCGAGGCAGAGGCATCGCCAACAACGAAGGAAGGAGCAGTGCGAGGGCTTGTAGCATTCACTTCCTCGTCCTCTATCTCAATCACTTTCGGCGTTGAAATTTCCTGGTGAATAACTGGAATCTCCTTTGGAGGAGCCATAGCATCTTGGCGGCGGCTAGTCTGAAACCCCTTCAACATTACTTGCAAAGCAGCCTTTTTCAGCGGCCGAGGAACTTCAGAATTTCCCCCATAGCTAATCTTCATCAAATCACGATTACGCTTTAAGGCACCTAAAGGCTGTCCCTGCAGATAAGGACCCGTCTTCCTCAGGGAACAAACAGAGGCAAGTATGAATACTTCGGGAAAGGTCAAGAAAGTATTTGTTACCTGTTGCATAGTCTCCTCATCAGGCCGATGACGCTTTAAGGTGCCCGAAGACTCGGCAGCGACATCCTTCCTCTCGTTCGAAAAAGAGCGAAGCAACCTCCTTTCCTCGTCAAGAAAACAAATAGAGAACAAGTGTCGAGTCTCAAATTCGTGACCCATCTCGAATTCAGTCCGAACGATGAACCGGCCTTTGTCCCTCCAGCCTCGGAGTATAGGTCCCTTGAGAAGTATAGGCTCCGAAGACCAGTCCTCGTCCAAAGAATAAACTAAAGCTTCGGGAAGAACGTTTTGGCTACCTGCCACCATCCGAAAGCTAACTCCGAAGGGAGCTACCTCATTGTCTACAGTCAGAAAAGGCTCGTAATGCTTAAAGAAGTTTTCGGCGTTGTAATAATATCTCGCTGTGGATTCGGCAGGAGTATTATTTTCAGACTGAAGGACCCATTGATTAATAAGATAAATGGCGCTACAAGTAAGTTGCATCACGCCACGAGGAGGAGAAAGAGAGCAGATAATTTTAAGAAACAAAGGATTATCAGATCGATAGAGAGGAGGAAGCAATCCGGCGATAATTTGATGAACAGTCACCACCAGAACATCTTCGTTGCACTGGTACTTTTTGACTAGCGCCGGAGTTAATCTGGGAAAATCAAGGGACTCAATTCGAAAGCCCCTTTCTTCAGGATATAAACCATTCAACCTTGAAGAAACGATTTCGATCGCAGAGACAGACGACATAGAAAAAGATGAAAAACAGTAGCACCACCGGTGACGGAAACAACAGAGGCAACTGGAAAACAAAGGAAGAGGAAGGGGAAATCCTAAAAAAGTCAACTTTATGAAAGAAAAGATCGCTTGCAGCAATGGGTTGAAGAGAAAGGGTCGGAAGAATCGCTTGATATGAAGATATAGGTGAAAGAATTTTTACGGGGAACGGCCGCCGGCGCCAAGGAAGATGAAAACGAAAGGTCTAAAAGATTTTTAGAGGGAGAAACGAAACTTAAATAGTGAAGAAACCGGCATCACTGGTCAGAAGGTGAAAGGCCACGAGCCTAGGAGAACGTGTCTTAAAGGAAAATATACACGTGGAAAGCAGTGAGGATACTCGACGAAGAGGTGGCAGAAAAGGGGATTTCCTCTTCTTGCATCTTCGATACAAGAAAAGGAAAGAGGCAAACTGTAGGGGGTAAAATCCCCTCGGACCACGTGTCTCGCATCCAGGAAGTAAATCCACACCGAAAGGATTATGCAGCGATGATTCGAACCGATAAGGGAAAAGAAGCTATGCATGAGCGAAATACAGACTCGGGGAGAAAGGGATTCAGACAACGTCAAAGGGCCGAAGCTCGAGACTCAGCTTCGGAGTGTAAACCGCCTTACTCGACAGAAACTGGCACCACCACGATTGAGTCGTTTGTCTTTATTAGCTGTAAACCACCCAAGCTCGGCCCTATATAAGGCGAGCTTGGAAAACATTGTAGGGGTTGGATTCTTGTTTGGTTGAGCCTAAGTAGCAAGAGAGAGATTAGGTTTATAATCTCCTCTGGTTCCTTAGGGTTTAATTCATGTAATCTCAGCATTAGCAATACACAAAAGTCTTCTTTATCTTATTTGTCTTACTTAGCTTTTAATTACTGATCATAGCATCCTCGATGCTGTTCTTGCGGTCTTCGGACTGCAAACCACAACTAAATACTGTATGTGCGAGTAGATCTGATGGCTTTGGTACCTCGAGTACCTATGCAGATTTTCTACTCGTACATAGCATGTCACCACTTAGACATAAATCCTTCGGTACGGCCATTCAAGCAGCGACCGAGAAAACTAGCGGATGTATATCAGACAACAGTAGAATCAGATCTTAACAAGATGATCGCCACATGAATAATAAAAAAAATACAATATGCAGATTGGATTTCAAACATGGTAATCGTTCCGAAGAAAAACAAAGGAGTGCGAATCTGCATCGATTTTAGCAATCTAAACAAGGCATGTCCCAAGGATCCGCATCCACTCCCCAGTATAGACCAAATGGTGGATGCCACAGCGGGCCATGAGCTGCTAAGTTTCATGGACGGCTACTCTGGGTAAAACCAGATTCCTCTAGCAGAAGAAGATCAAAAGCATACGGCATTCTTAACATCTAATGGATTATTTTGTTACACAAGAATGCCATTTGAATTAAAGAATGCCGGCGCCACATACCAAAAGGCTATGGAAAATATATTTCGTCCCTGGTTAAAAAAGACTGTCGAAGCATACGTAGATGACATGCTGGTAAAATGCAAGAAAGCAGAAACCCACAACAAAGATTTGCGAGAAATACTGGAGAAAATGCACCAAATACATATGAAGATAAACCCTACGAAGTGCATCTTTGGAGTAACCTCGGGGAAATTTCTGGGCTATGTCGTTACAAAAACAGGCATCGAAGCAGACCCACTAAAAGTACAGGCAATCCGAGAAATGCCATCACCCACAACTATAAAAGACGTGCAAGCCCTAAATGGAAGACTAGCAGCTCTCAGCAGATTCATCGCTCGATCCTCGGACAGATGCAAAAATTTCTTCAGCATTTTGAAGAAAGGGGAAAAGTTTGTATGGACAGATGAACGAGAAGCAGCGTTCCAAGGGATCAAAAGCTACCTAGCAAGCCTGCCGGCACTACAGCGTCCAGAAAAAGATGAAGATTTGAGGCTCTACATCGCAGCAAATTCGGACGCCATAAGTGCAGTGCTCGTGACAACAAAAGAGGAGGAGAAACCGGTGTATTATATCAGTAGAACCCTATTTCAAGTTGAGAAAAACTATACCAAGATGGAACAACTTATACTCGCATTAGTGGTAGCAACCCAAAAGCTTCGAACGTATTTCCAGGCTCACAAAATAATAGTGCTAACCAAAACACCAATAGAGTCGGTCCTAAAAAATATGCAGGCACCAGGAAGAATTGCGAAATGGAACTCACAAATAGGCCAGTATGATGTAGTATACGAAATACAAACGACACTAAAATCTCAAATCATCACAGACTTCTTGTCTGAGTTCCCAATCAAAGAAGACTACGAGGAAGAACCAATCCTAGGAATTGAGGACGAGAACAGACCAAATGACATGTTAGAGCAGTGTCATCCTCGGAGATGGGAAGTTTTCATCGATGGTTCGGTAAACAGTGACGGCCGAGGAATCGGGATAGTCTTCACATCACCAGAAGGGAAGCGCACAGTCTATGCACTCCGATTAGAATTCGAAGCAACCAACAATGAAACAGAATATGAAGCTATGATTCATACCTTAAAATACATGATAGAGATGGAAATCCAAGAGGCGCGAATAACCACAGATTCACAACTTGTGGTGCGGCAGTTAGATGGTAGCTACCAATCCCATGATTCCCTATCAAAATACAAGAAATTGGCGAGAAGACTCATGACAAAGATCCCACATCTAAAGATTCGGCACATATGCAGGAAAGATAACAGGCATGCAGACGCCTTGGCGTTCATCGCATCAAAAATGACGGACCAAGATATTATCTCCATAGAGATCGACAGAATAAAAAAGGCATCAATAGCAGACTTGAGGGAAGAACTAGTAATGACCATCTAAGACGAAGAGGACGATTGGAAGGCGCCCATAAGAAAATATTTGGAGACAAAGGAGCTACCAAGTAATCCCCTCGAGGCACACAAAGTAACAAGCAGATCTGCAAACTACGGACTCTTGGATGGAGTTTTATACCGGCACTCATTTTTGGGGCCCTAATTAAGATGTGTACATCGGTTAGATGGTATATCATTGATGAGAGAGCTGCACAGTGGAGAAGCAGGAACTCACAGTGGCGCAAGAGCACTAGCACAACGCATTAAGGCCCAAGGATACTACTGGCCATATATGCACGCCGACGCAAAAGACATATCCCAAAAATGTGGTCCTTGCCAGCTATTCGCTAAAAGAATTCACGCACCGGCAACAAACTTAAACTCAGTACTAAGCCCATGGCCCTTCACCAAGTGGGGAGTAGACATTGTCGGTCCATTCATTCCAGGAACAGGACAGCGACGATACATCATCGTAGCAACTGATTACTTCTCCAAATGGATCGAGGCCAAAGCTCTAAGAAGCCACACATGCAGAGAGGTGTTCACTTTCTTCTGGGAAAACATATTCTGCCGATTCGGGGTCCTGCAGAGATAATTTCGGACAATGAAAGAATTCCTCAGTGCTGACGTAAGAGAGTTGCTAAACCAGTACAACGTAAGGCTAGGAACTTCAACACCCATATACCCGCAAAGTAACGGCCAAGTCGAGGCAACCAATAAAACAATAGGGGATAACTTGAAAAAATGAGTACTACCTCACAAAAAACAGTGGTGCGAGCACCTTCACAATGTATTATGGGCATTTCGAACTTCCCAAAGGCGTGCGACAGGAATTACTCCATTTCACCTAACATTCGGAACCGAGGCAGTACTGCCTACGGAAATAATGATACCGAATGATAAATACAAATCATGAGAGCAAAACCCCATGGTGGATCTAATCTATGCAAAGATGGATGACCTCGAAGAAGCTAGAGAGGAAGCTCGGCAGCACATTATCAACAACCAGCAAGGGCTAGCCCGAAGATACAACAAAAGAGTTATCGAAAGAGAATTCTAACCTGGCGAGCTTGTATTACGAGAAATCCCACCTTACCAAAAGGGAAATGGGGGAAAACTTGAACCAATATGGGAAGGACCGTTAAAAGTAAAGCAAGTAGCTGGGAAAGGCGCATACAAGTTAATTGACGAAAAATATGGATCAGGACTCGGCAATGCATGGAACGCAAAGTATATAAGAAAGTATTATACATGAAAAATGTACCTATGTCTTCGCTTAAAATAATTATATTCAAACAACACACAACTGTCTCGAATCAAACTCCGAAGTCCAATTTAACTAGGCACACTCGCAAAGGCTCTAACGCCAAAAAAACAAACTGGCCATGACGCCATATCTACCCTAGTGCTTCGTCGCAAATAAAGGCTCTAACGCCAAGACCTAGACGCCAAAAACATAAAAAGACCTCGAATAGCAGGCACAGAGCTGATGTTCATATAAGCTGTAAGGGCCCTACGAGCTATATGACACAGTCCTCTACCCACAAGACACCCCGTTAGCGGTGGGTACTTTGTATCTGGGTTACATAAGCTAATGATACATTTGGACCCACTACTACACGACCACGAGGACCTCTCTTTCTGAGGCGTCGAGGGGACGATAAATGGGATCAACATTTACATTTAAAGGTAGATGGAACCCCGAGGCAGTTAGTTCGCTCACATTCATGGGAATGCTTGACTAATTACACAGCCGAGGGATCTCCTCTAAAAATCTAAAATGTAGCCTCGAGGAGGGGCTACTGAGAAATGGAGGGATTGAACTCTAGGCCGCGATAGGAGAATATTACCATGTCTAAGCTCCATCCTTGACTGGCACTCTCCTATTGTGCTACTTTATTATCGAAACACAGGTATCCACTGTAAGTTCCTACCTCACTTGGGATAAAAATGGGTTATCAAGAAGTCACCACGTCCTCATGATAGATAGTCAAATATCTTCGATATCCGCCTATTGTGCCAAGGCAAAACGGATACCTATGCCTTTCATAGCCAGCGTTTGCTTGAAACCAGTGCAAGTAGCTCAAAGCCTTTGGGAAGGGTGATCCGTAAGCCCCCACTAGCCTGGTTCACTATCTCCCACATCGAAGTAAGCCCTGGAGTTGCATCTCGAGTAGCCACAAGAGCCTAAACAAAAAAAAAAAAAAAAAAAAAAAAATGAAAAATAAAAAAACAAAGTCTCGTTCACACGCCAGTGCAAAAAAACAGCTTCGCCATAACGTAAGCTTACCAAAGAAAAGCAAGAGTACATAATTCAAAAACAAATACATCATACAAAGGGAAAGAAAGACACGCCCGCCTCGACGAGTTACAAAATACAGAGGCAACAAGACATAGAAAGTACAAAAAGATAGCAGATGGGATACATCTACTTAGCATCTCCTACAACCTCCTTGACAATAACGTCATTCACCTTTGGAACATCTTCGGGGTTAGTCGTCGAAGTTGGAAAGATAGATTCGCCACCATCCTTCCCCTGGGAATTCATAGCTTCGGGAACACCCACGGTGAAAGTCTGCAACACTTGACCACCAGCCTCTGCATCGAGTTCAATATTGTCACCAGAAGCTTTGACAGGATCCTTTGCAGATTCCCTGGTCGGCCTATCGGTACCAGTATTTTCATCACAGCTCTTTTCCTGCTCCCCCCCATCATATCATCCCCTACCTCGTTTGGCTTCTCGCCCTCCGGTTGATTTTTCCAAGAATCCACCGCCAATCTATCCTCTCCGACGTCTTCCCCATCAGCATCAACACTTTCACTACCCATTTCCTCAAACTCCTCCTCAGCTCTCTCCTCCAGCAACTGCGTCACTATCGCTTTGACCTCCTTGGAAGGAATTAGTTCATTATCAGACTCCAGTGTAGCATCGGGATCATCCACGCCAATGAAAACCTCAAAAACCATCACCACCATTGGATTGCCTCATCCAATGGCCCTCCCTCTGCTAGTTCACCGCGCGAGCAAAAAATTTTCCACGCCAAGGCGATAAAACGGAGGTTGCATCCCGAAATCCCTAAACAAAAACCGAGCATGCTGACGACTGAACAAAGCCGTACGCTCATCCTCGCCCTGGGTATGCTCCTTAAGCTTCAACACCTCCTCATTCAACGATGCAATCTTACCATCTATCCCCTTGCAATCACCTCGCAATCGCTCCAGCTCGTTATCCTTGCTCTTCAAATCTGACTCTAACTTCGCAGTCAGCTCCTTTTGAACATTCAAGCTTTCAGAATAGGAGTCTCGTTCCTTAGCAACCTTTTCAAAACGCTCTTCCAAGATCTTCACATCGCCTGATAGCAAAAAAAAAAAAAATCACAAAAACTCCTAGTAAAAAGACAAAAAATTCGGACGACAAATACTTACCCTTGCTTTTATTAAGGTCCTTTGAAAGACCGTTTTTCTCCTGTTATAAATGAATAACATCTTCATCAAGACGGGTAATCTCAAGACCTTGAGCACGAGTCAAGTCCAGCAAAAACATTCCATGATGACGATGCTACAAAAACAAAAGAGCATACCATTAGGCAATGCAAAAGCAACAAATACAAAGGCCAGCGAACATACACTCACAGCTTCGACAAACGCTTGATGTGCAGTCCATGCCGAGGCAAGAGTTCTTCTATCCCAGCAACCAGAAAAAGCTTGAGAAAGGAATTTAGCAACAGAAGGATAAAGATGGTGATTCCGAGGATCTCTATCATACGCCTTCAGATGATTCGCAAGGTCTTCGGCATAAGGACCGGAAAAGGGCTTCGCTCCAAAAACTTTTGCGCCTCCACCTCAGAACAAGGTCTCCGCATAAAGCTAATAGGAGCCAAAGGGCCACCTAAAACGGACTGTGATTGTTGACCCAGCAAGGTGCCCACCAAACGGTCATTAGAACCATACTCATCCACATCCATACTAGGTTGGTGAAGATCAACAGTGTTGGCATCAAGGAAAGCAGAGGCAGAGGGTCCTTGGGTTGGCACGACATCTCGAGAAGCCTACATTGAGGCAGCTGTTAGGGCATTGTCCGGTCAAATCCACTAGCGTTGGTATGTCAAGCTAGTTGTCAGTTTTAGGTGTCAAAACTCAATTCTTGATTTAGCCTACTAGAGTTTAGATTTCAGAATTGGGATATAGACAAAGTAGTAGAGACCTTGAAGACGAAGACTGTGAAGGCAAAGAAGACATCAATTATTCTTCATCGACAAAAGGTTAGTAGGAGTTATGACTTTATGAATATTCTTCTATTCTACTTTCTCTATTCTTTCGAAATATAGTCGACTACTTTAGTAGTGATAATAGCGATTGAGATCGTATTCTTGTGTAACGTGGCCTTGTGTCATGACCAGTGTTTGATCCCACAAATAC
>JAJJMA010104139.1:0-12925 GCA_023529015.1 Papaver nudicaule | reverse complement strand
ATCCTTATAATTGACTGCAGGTTGAGAGAGAGTTCAGCATCTCTCCAAAAGGTGTTGCGGATAGGTTAAGGTGGCTGTCAGACTATCCGGAAACAGAAGTAACGACTTACGAATCATATTACATTAATGGATACCTGTTTCGGACAAAGTCTCGTGAAGGTACAGTGAACCAGAATAGCGGGATACATGTAGAGGCAACTGACATGAACATTAGAAAAGCGGGGGGGTCAACCCTTGATCAGGCAGATTACTTTGGCGTTTTACAAGAAATATGGGTGCTGACTTATCATTCACTGAGAGTTCCTCTTTTCAAGTGTGCCTGGGTTGACAATAAACATGGGGTCTCAAAGGATCCACTTGGCTATGTTTTGGTTGAGCTTGACAACATAAAACCCACTGTGGATCCATTCATTATAGCTACCCAAGCTAGGCAGGTATTTTATGTAGGAGATCAGGAAAATAAGAAAAAGTCTATTGTCTTTACGGTACCAAGCAAAAATTACAAAGATACTGATGATGTCGACGAGGAGTTTAGCACGGTGGTTCTTTCTGGGAACGATTTTAACTTGCCGACGATCAGTAAACGTGACATGCGTAAGGAATCGATTGAGGATTACTATCGGTCTGAAGGTCCGGTTAGACATGTTCGTCCGAAGAAGAAGAAAAAATGATGCACCTAGATGTCCCAATTTTCTGATCATCGAAGTTGCATGCCCATTGTGATTTGTGAATCATTTTGCAAATACTAGTATGGATGAGACATGCTTTCTCTAGTAACCATCTTACTGTACATTTCTTTTTTTTTCTTTCTTTTTTGCAAGTAGTCTATCCGGACTTGCAGTGAATAATTTGTATATATATTATCTAGTGTTTTGAATCCTGGGTCTTTTTTCTTGTTTTGTTACGACCGCACAGACTTGTATCATGATTTTATCGCTAAGTCCAAGTTTTTAAAGAAACGGAAAAAATTACAAAGTTACTATTGGATCCCCTAACACAAAAGCAAATCAAAAGCCATGGACATGCCCGTGACCTGATATACAATTAACAAGAAAAACCCTATTCTTAAGTTTTTGTTTCGTGACATTGCTCTTGGGCTTAGAGTTTTTGTGATTTTTTAGCAGCCCTGAAGTCAAGCGAGTCATTGATATAACTTTTTTGGTGCAGAAGTTGTATTTCACCTTCCTCGTTTAACGAAACCCTAGAGTCAAGCGAAGCTCTTTGGCTGATAACTTACACGCCCACATGTTCATGTATCATGTCTTGAATTTTCTATCATCCTTGCATGCTAACCAAATAGTTGGTTTCTTGTTCATTACCAGGCACACCAAGTTCTTCTTTTGCAGCTGATTTTGCTTGGTCTTTCAAATCTAGGGTAATCTCTTAGATCTTCTAATATCTTTGGAAAACTAGACAGATACTTTGTTTTTCTAGTCTGGTGATTATATCACGTGAAATAATCATATACTTTCATATCCACGCACTCTTTGTTTTTTCAATATGTATGTTCTCATTGTGCATCTGAATTTTGGGATTGTTGGTTATAACTCTAGTGATTTTGATTTATGAAGGATTTCCAGTGCTTAACAGAAACATTCAATTTCATATTAACTTGTTGATCTTACCCAAAAGCATAAACATACACCACGAAGCACTAATAGAATCATATTTATGTACGTATTACTCTGTGCGACAGTAATTCAGGATGTTATTAGTAGCAGATCAACATTTCTGAGCTTCGGTTCGCACGTTTTCTCATCTTCACTACTAATGATCTACTGAATTGTTTGTTATTGGAATCTGCAAGTGGGTGATGATCAATTTTCGAATGTGACCAGGTAGCTGATAATTTGTGGGTGATTTCACAACGGATCCTAGAGTGATGGATAAATCTTGGATTGGCATCGATAGAACCAAAAAGCCTTATCGAGATGGAGTCGAGGCATTTCTAGAGTATGCGATCCTGCACACTGAAGAGCCGGTTATTTCATGTCCATGTCTGAAATGTTTAAACCTCTACAGACACAGAGTGAAGGAGGTACGACACCATTTATACATGAGGGGAATGGATCCAAAGTATACCATATGGACTGAGCACGGAGAAATTCCCTTGCCCCACAACAATGATCTGCACAATGCACAAGTGCTGATTGTCCAATGGGAATTTCAGCGGATGCTACTGAATGTTTAGAAATGTACCAAATACTCGAGGATGCTAAGAATCCCCTATCCAGATGATGTTCTAATTTGTTGTTGCTGGCAACGTGGAAGATACCGGTCTGTAGTTAGTAGTGATCATGGTTATTTATTTCATTTTTGATCAATAATTTAAATACCAGGGATATCAGATCAATTGTTAATCAAACTTTAATGTTATTCTATAATAGTAATCAAAAATAACAACATCCAGAAACCAATAAAAAAAATATATAAAATACAAATAACAACATCCAGAAACCGGTAAAAAAGAAGAATACAAACTGAAATACAAAAGAACATAAATAATATTGTAGTAATAATTTCCTAAAGAGTAGCATTAATCCTTCAAAAAACGTACTTTATTAATGAGCCCCCCAGATTGTCCTCCAAAATCTTTCAATGAGACATTGCTCATCATGTGAGGAACAATTCCTATGCGTGTTTGCCAAGGACAAGGCCCCCCCCCCACTTCCTTCAAGGTTCCAGTTTCAGTATTGTAACAAGATAATTGTTGGCAGTCCCATAACAAGATGTTCTTGTGACTTCCGAAGGCCAACGGCCTAAACGCCGGCCATATGACGTCTGGCTTTTGCAACAAAATGCTCGCCTCGCGTTCCCAAGTGACCTCAGGATGTTTCTTGATCCAAAAATCAATCCTGAACATGTCATTGTAAAAGTCATTATGTTTGCAGTAAACGCAGAGAGTACTTCCAAACAGCATCATTCCAACTTCTGGATGATCATCCAAATAAAACCTTTCAGGGACCTGATTGTATGGTGGTTCCGTAAGTAACTGAAATTCCTCAGTATGCAAATCGAAGGATATTAATCTGTTTACAGATCCATAAGTGTGGTCAGAATGATCGAACCAAAAAATACACCCATTTGCATATAAACCAGATTCCATGAATACATACGGTATTTGTGTGATGACCCTCCATCCCCTCTTGTCGCCTAGAGTGAATATTTCCACTGAGCCTTCTCTTTCAATTCTAATTACCTTATACTGAGCGGTAACTTCACAATAGCCGAAACCTCCTATTACATCTCTGCCATAAATTCGTGGTGTTCTACGTGGCCGCGAGTCTCTTTCTGGAAGAACGAGGGACTCACCTGTTGCTGGATTCATAAATAATATAGGATCTTGTGCGCAGTCGTGAAAATCATATAGACACACAAGACCGTTGCAAGATCCAACTATTGGGTTTAAAGTAAACTTGGTACTTCCACTAACCGGGTGATTTTTGAAATTGTTCGCCATTGTTGAGTAGTCTTCTTCTCGTAGTCGTTGTCTGTAGAAGAGGTGTGTAACATCATCTCCTCCATAGTACTCTGATGAAGCCGAGATAAGTAGACCAGTTTTTCTTCTGCCAAGGATGGTCTTCCATTGTTTGCATACCAATTTGCTGTGAGACACACTCTCTGTTGTAGGAAGACGTACTAAAATCTTTGTAGTTAAATCCTCTGGTAATCTATCCATTAAATCCTCTGGTAATTTATCCATTGTTGTTAATGGGATAAGGATATTTAGGATTATTGTGTAGAATACTGAACTTATATAGACATCCAATATACACGTCTGTTCAGACAAATACACAGGTGCAAATGCATGTACCCTTTCGGAAAAGAATAAACACGGTTGTTCAGATTGTCAACGGATTTTGTGAATCGTTATGAACATTTTCTACCAAAATGTTAACGGAATTTCAAGAGATGAGAGTCTCATGGAAGAGACGCCTCATTGGAAATGTAGTTAGTTAGTGTGTGCGTGCATGCGTGCGTGTGTTATGTTAGTGTACGTGTTCAACAATATGTGCGTTATGTTGAAATAATAACCTACACGATACACACATGTGCACAACACAAACATTACACACATGCGTAGCTAACACACTTCAAGAAGGCTAACCCTGGGCCTTGAGCCTGGTCTTAGGATTCCTCTAAAATTAGTCACTACTAAGCTTGAGAAAATTCTATCATGGGCTGTATCCTTAACTTAAGCCCATCATTTTAAGGTGTGAGATTAAACGAGCTTATGGAGTGGGGGGCCTAACAATGGGCTTGAGACTGGTTCAGCCCTTCATGTCCGCGTGTAGGACTTCTCCCTGTTGCATGGGCTATCTTGTAAAAGAGCCTATGGACTGGGGAAACTGACCCGGTCCACAAAAGTCCATTATTCTTGTCACGCATCCAAAGTAAGATATCTCACGTGGTTTTATATCTATCAAACGCCACGTTAAATCCTATCGACCTCGTGTGGCCATTCCATGGCGTGACAAAGTTGGCGTGGCTGTTTACCAGCTCATAAACAGACACGTTAGAATGGGATCGCGTGACCTTTGATTTGGTCAACGGACACGAGCAATAACGACCAGAAGAAATGCGTGGCCTTTTTTTTGGAAGATGACATTCTTTGTCACGCGATAAGGGCAGCGTGGTTTTTTTGTTAAGAACGGTCACGCGAAAGGCAATTTTTCACGTGGCTGTTATAGCTAGCGTGGCCTTTTACAAGATATGTCGCGTGGCAAAAGAGCCAGATTCTACTAGTGCTCGAAGGTTGAATAACATACTTATTTGCAATTACTTCAATTATATCAATCAGAGAAAATATAATGCAGAAGGTAAAATAACGAAAGACACCAAAATTTTTGTTAACGTGGAAACCACAATCCAGAAGAAAAACCCCGGGACCTCGCTCAGTTTGAACACACACAATATTAAGCCGCTACAAGCAATAGACTACTATCAAACTTCAGAATAGAATGTAATTGTGATCGAATTAAACCCTCCAAGCAACTGAGTTACCTTTGTGCTCCTACGTCTCTTGGCTTTAACAATAACTTACTTGATTCCCTTAGTTAACGTTCTTTATAGCCTAAGAGTCGCTCCATAGTCCTTCATGAAGGCTAGCACCACCCTGCCTCTAACAAGACGCATGGTTTTTAGATTTTATTTACATTGTTCAATCAAGGTTCACGGAAATCGAATATTTATAAATTAAGGCTCATTGATCTATCCTAATTGATTTTACCTCACAACGTTAACAATCTCAACCCTAGGTATAAATTGTAGTCATTGCGGAACTTCTAAAGTTTAATCTTACTTAAAAGAGCCTTACAAAGATGTTGGTCTAACTGTCGATATAGTGATAGCATTATATTTATGGGATTCTTTAATCTGGTCTTTGGGTCGCCAAATGCTCCTTCGTTTTTCTTTTCTTTTTTGATTTCGGCTGTGTTCATTGGCTTGAAGTATCCCTCTTAAGTACCTTCCCTTCCATGAATTTCCTTTTTGACTATTAAAAATCAAAAAAAATAACAAATTTCTCCACAGATGAAATGTAAACCAAAAAAAAAAAAAAAATGGGTTATCTATTTGTCGATCAAGATAACGACAACTTTGCGATGTCAAGGATTCTTTTTCCTTTTTATTCTGTGAGAATTTTTTATAATAATGCTTCTAGTCCTGGATCATATACTATAAAATAATTGAATGCAACTTTAATTAAGCGAGTTAGATTTGAAAAAACAGGGGTACCAAAATACTACCAACTTTTCGTTTGAGCTCGTGAGTCTTATGGTAAGATATGGACGATCTCAAAAATCAATATCCAAATCTGATAACCGGAGTCGGATCACAAGTGATCGGTCCAATGCTAGACAAGTCTTGGCAAATCCGCTGGATGGATTATGGACCAACTCGACGGTAATGAATAACGTACTTCTTGTTTATGCTTTAATTATATAATCTGAGAATATAATGCGGAAAGTAAAGCACACAAGACACCAGAGATTTTTTTTTAACGAGGAAACTATAACCTGTAGAAAAACCTCGGGACCTCGTCCAGATTGAACACCGCACAATACAAACTGTCTACAAACACTAGCCTACTATAAGACTTTGGTCTGGAATGTAGCAGAGATCAACTCTAGCCCTCCAAGCGAATTGGCTACTGTCGCACTCCTTACGTCTCTTGATACCCCACAGATCGTCACGCAATTGATTCCCCTAGTTGACGTCCTTTACAGGTCTAGGAGTTGCTTTAATCGCTGTTAAAGGCTTGTGTCAATAATTTCAGATTTGCAACCTCAATTATCAACTGTACGTTTGAACTGTCCTCTATCAGTTTGACATGCGTAAAGAGACTTCCTTCGGATTGCTCCAGGTTATACGGAAATCTACTTACAAGATTGGGCTTACGCTGAAAACCTAGTAATCAATGCCAAACTTGTATCTACCTCAATTGAAAAAAGAATCACTTAAGAAACTTATACAATTGGAGCTAACTGGGTCTTACAACACGTCGTGCAGCCTTGAGTTGCTTCCTTATACCCTGTAGTTGCGTATCAGTTCTTGAATGGCCTTATAGGAGAAGAGAAGGACCGTAGAATAGACAAGAACGTAATCAGGCAACCAAGGTTACAGGTTAATCCGATTTCAACCACTAAGGTCTCAATCTCCTACCCCAAATCTCAAAAGAAGTCTTTATAGTCGTTAGGTAAATCCCACAGAGGAACTGCTACCTAATAGAGGATGACTATACCACAACAAGCTTTCACCTAAGTGAAAAGAGTTTACGATTAATTCCACAGAGAAACTTCATGTATGCTTGATGCTTGTGGTTTTCGTTCTGAAACCCTCTATTTATACCACTCAATAAGATATGTTGCTTAGGAATAAACAACTAGTTTCTTAACCTACAAGTTAGCAAGTGCCCGTGTAAAACGAACCCGTTACTTGACTTGCACACAAAGAAACCTAGATTTATCTCAATTAGAAATCTTTATCATTTATCTGCCAAGTGATTTGTTAGCTCAAAATAACTTCAAGATTGATATCCAACAGACCGGAGATAATCGTTATCTTATTGACACATTGAGAATCGTTAGATGGACCATAGAAGATATTTTCATGATAACCAAGTCCAACTAAGAGATACTGGAGTCAGAAGTTTAACCCGCATGAAATCCCAGAAGAATATCCACGTGGACGGTTCGGGAACCGTCCTTCTGAATTCCGGCCAAATTCATCAAATCTGTGGTTCACGTACATGTACGTGTACAAATTGATGTTTTGGAACTCAGGAGTGAAATCCTGAGTCACTGTTCACGAACCGGTTGGTGAACCGCCGTTGTTCAGAATTAGGGTTTAACTGGATCCGCTGGAAGTTCTGGCCTGGGCCAGTACTTAGACGTGTTATTACGCCCTCAGCCATAATCCACTGGACTCTTGCTCAAGAGTACTCCTTTAGATTCACCCAATATCCTACAAGTGATTTGCAAGCAAACCATTTCTATGGAAAATGGTATCGAATCTATCTCACACATCTTGTAACCTTAGTATTCGTGGGAACCAATACTAACATAACAAATTTTTATGTAGACAAGAATACGATCTCAATCGCTATTAGTATCTCTACTAAAGTAGCCGACTATTTCGAAAGATAGAATAAGTAGAATAGAAGAATTTCCATAAAAGTCATAACTCCTACTAACCTTTTGTCGATGAAGAATAATTAATATCTTATTTGTCTTCACAGTCTTCGTCTTCAAGGTCTCTACTACTTTGTCTATATCCCAATTGTGAAATCGAAACTCTAGTAGATTGTGTTTTGATACCTAAAACTGACAACTAGCTTGACATACCAACGCTAGTGGGTTTGACCTGACAATGCCCTAACAAGATTTAACATGGACTGTTGACACACTTCAACAATAACTATATTCTTCAGCAGCTACCTCCTTCTGATCAAGTCAACAACCAAATTCATGAAGTTAGTTCTGACATTGATAAGTGGCACAAAATTCAACATGATTTCCACAAGCAGAAATCCAGAGATACTTTCATTAGAGATGCTGATAATAACACTAAGTATTTTCATACTGTGACTAATAAAAAGAAAGCAAGAAACAACATAGACAGCTTATTGGATAGGAATGTTGAATGGATTCATTCAACATAAGATATTGTAAATCTGCTTACTTCAAATTTCAAAGATCTTTTGTGGCTCCAACTATTCAAGATCAATTCTATGATAATATAACTTATATTATTATTGATGTGGAGAATGCGGATGTAGTCTCTATGCCTAGTATTAAAGAATTCATTCAACTTTAAAAAAAATAGAAAACTGGTCAGCTCCAGGACCATATGGATTTCCTGCTGGGTTCTATAAAACACAATGGTCTACTGTTGGTAGTGAGGTATGTAACATGGTGCAGCAATTCTTCAGAACCAAGTTTATGCCTAAAAGCTTAAACAAAACTTATATATCCTTAATTCCCAAGAAGAAGAAGTCAGTTGTGCCAGCAGATTTCAGACCCATAGGCTTGTGTAATACAACCTACAAGATCATTTCAAAAATATTAGTGAAGAGAATGAAGCCTCTGATGGAGAAGATAATCTCACTATATCAACCAGCATATGTTTCTGGAAGAATAATAAATGACAATACAATCATTACATATGAAATTATTCACTCAATGAAGGAAAAAGAAGGTGATGTGGGATGGCTAGATCTTAAATTAGACATGTCCAAAGCCTTTGATAGGCTAGAATGGGCATTCATTTTAAAGGTTCTTTATTCTTTTGTTTTTTCACAAGAATGGTGCCAAATGATCCATCAATGCCTTAGCAAAACAACACTTGCAGTCATGCTTAATGGTCCTCCTTGTAAAGAATTTCATCCATCCAGAGGTGTCAGACAAGGAGACCCATTGTCTCCCTACTTGTTCATTTTGACAATGGAGTTCCTCTCTAGAACTCTTACTTCTGCTCATAATGACAAGTCAATTGAAGAGATCTGTGCCACAAGAGAAGCCCCAACTATTAATCATTTTCTCTTTGCAGATGATTTTCTCTTATTCACTTAAGCCAGCATAACTAGTGTTTTAAGTATAATGGAGGTAACATAGAATTTTGGTGGTCAGTCAGGCCAGGTTATTAATTTTGACAAATCAACTATTTACTTCAGCAAAAATGTCATACCTGATGTGTGCGAAGTCCTCAAATATATTTGGGGTGTGAAATTAATGGACAACAAAGAGAAGTATTTGGGTTCCCCAATGCTAATTGACAGATCAAAATTGGATGCCTTTGAAGATGTGAAGTTGTCTTTTCAAATAAGGTTAGATGGATAACAGTCTAATTCCTTATGTCAAGCAGGCAGATCCACAATGGTAAAGCATGTTCTCGATGCAACACCATTATATCAGATGAGTACCTTCAAAATGCCAAAGAAGATTTTGGTGGGGCTACATATCCAACATAGGAGATTGTTTACTTTCTTGGCCACAACTGTGTAAATCAAAGGATGTAGGTGGTCTTGCTTTCAGAGATTTGGAAGCCATGAACCATGTACTTCTCACAAAACTAGCACAGAGAATAAGTTCTCAGCATGACAAATTGTGGGTACAAATCCTTCAGTCCAGACACATGAGTGGTGCAAAGAGTAATAACTCTTGGGTGTGGAAAGGTATAGAAACTGTTCTCAAACATTTGAAATCTAATCTCTTCATGTTGGTTAACAATGGAAAGAAAACATACAAATGGAAGGATAGATGGGTGAGAGATATTGCATACATTCTAGTTCACCTAATGAATCCAGTTCTCAATTAGTTTATGTTTATGAACTTATGATCAGTGGTACAAATACTTGGAATCTCTCATTACCTCTATTTTTAATCAAGACATATCTCAAAAAATCTTAGTCTGCCTATTTCTCAAGTCGAAGAAGATGTTCAAACCTGGAAGCTAGCAAGGGTTGGGTCAAGTTCAGTGTAAAGAATGCATGCAAAATAGTTAATAGTGGGCAGTATCACACTCCATCTGTAGGTGATCATGTCCCAAGTGACATCTACAAGTATTTGTGGAGATGCAAAGTTCCACATAGAATTAATTAAACTATTAATCTGGAAATGTTTGAAAGGAATTGTACCAACCTGTGTCAGAGTGACAAGAGCTAAAAGAAGAATTGAGGTTCATTGTTGTGTCTGTCATCATCAAGAATAAACAATTGAACATGTTATTTTCAACTGTGAACATGCTCATACCACCTGGGGTGCTATAAACATCAACATTGATCAGGTTTCTGCTAATGCAGTGAGTGTTCGATTACACATTAGTGAAAACGATACACACTTGGGGTGGATTGATTACAAATTTATGCAATGCATTCCACATGTGTTGTAAATCAATCCTGGCTTCCTTAATAAGCCGTGCTGGGGATTTTCTTAATAATCCGCCAAAACATAATCTTGGGCTTCTTTAATAAGCCGTGCTGGAGATTTCTTTAATAAATCCACCACACTTAATTCTGGGCTTCCTTAATAAGCCGTGCTGGAGATTTCTTTAATAATTCGCCATCACTTAATACTGGGCTTCCTTAATAAGCCGTGCTGGGGATTTCCTTAATAAATCCACCAACGCTTAATTCCGGGCTTCCTTAATAAGCCGTGCTGGGGATTTCCTTAATAAATCCGCCAACACTTAATCCCGGGCTTCCTTAATTGAGCTGAGTCGGAGGCGATGCGTTTGGGATGGAGATTCTTAGGAGACATATGGAATATGGTATCCACACCTCCCCGACACCAACAACAAATCACATCATGCAAACTCAGATGCTGCCAAACCACATTCACTACAAAATTGACAGAATTTCAAGAAATTTCTTATGCGGCCATGATAGGGAGTCAAAGAAATTACACAGTGGGATGGAATCGAATCACTAAGCCCAAATCCAAGTTGGACTTGGTATCCAGAAGAGAAAAATCACAACAAAGCTTTGTTGCTTGTGGCAGATTCATCATGCGAAGTCATATCCACGAACAAAGTTATCATACAGTTGAAAGCATGTAACTAATATCACGAAATGCCAGTGCATACAAGTCCAACCAGCAATAAGTAGTTACATGTGCATATATATAATCCTAGACCCTAGTCTTAATTTTTCACTGTATTGATATCAGGATATTCCAAAACTCGATGGTATCACGATAAAAAGGAAGAAGAGTATGATTTCCGATTAAATAAAGATGATACGTAGTGATAAATTAAAACTTAATTCTTAGCAAAAGAATTAGTACATGAAAAATCGGTTGCATGTGATTTTTAGCTTGGGGGAATGAATAAGCGTAAAGGGATGGATTCATGAATATATGTAAATTCTGCTCTTCCCTATATACATGTTGGTCAATTTGGAAAGAACACAAGGATTGTTTTTTTGTAGGGAAAACAAAAGAAACTTTGGAAATTTTATTTGCATTCGAGTTCACCATTATTTTTTGGTTTATAATTTGGATATTTTTAGCTCAATTCCAGTTGATCATGTGCTTTTCAATTGGAAAGATCTTGTTCCTCGCCGTGAGTCTTGTAATTTGGAGTTTTTGTCTCAACATACCACCTTAATTCGAGGATAATATCTTTTCCTATTCCAAAATTCCTCTAGTTTGTCTTGGGGGTACTCCTTGTTGCTTGGCAAATTTCTTTTCCCACAAAAAGCGTTACTTTTTTTTTTTTTTTGTAGGACGGAGGTAGTATAAAATAAATTGCTCTTAACATAGTTCACATGTCATTATCTTTTGCTAAAACTGGCGAGAGGAGATTTAATTGATTGAGAAAAGAAATATAAATTCTCCAGTGATTGTAATTCTGACATTGATGAGTAGTCCCGTGGACTAAAAAATATAAATAGGTGAACATCAATGAGAAAACGACAACCGTGTCAAGTGTTACAAACTATCTCCAATACCTATTCAACTCTTTTCAAAAGGCAAGTCCATGTTTGTTCCGAGTTGTTGGCCGATCCAGTCAACTATTCACGATTCAAAATTTAACTCAACCCAACCTCTTAACCGTAGCTACAAGAACCCAACTAACCTTAGTTATGATGTTGACCCGACCCATATTAAATTTTTTGGTTCTCATCTTCTTCCTATTTTTATGGTTCTTCTTCTTCTCTTCTCTACTTAACAAAAATTTTCCCTGCTCCTCCCAAGCCTCTCTTCCTCCCAAAATACTTCACTGGTTACTGAGAAATTTCCCTTCTCTGGTTCACTATACTGTCTGTTTCTTACTGGAATTGAAGTGGCAGGATCAATCTTACAGCATGGAGATTTCCGATGACGCGATAGGTATTTGCGTTTAATTCTCAGTTTGATTTACAGTCTGAGTCCCACCTATAAACCCTAATTAATTCGCAATTTTTTTTTCTATCTTCAATGGTTTTAATTAAAGAATGGTAATGGTTTTAATCTAATCTAGAAACCCTAATGTATTTTTATCTAGGTCATTGATATTCTGTAATTTGAGTTTGAACAGTAAGTGGGTTATACCTCTTTTGCGATGTATGTTTACTGGGAACGGTAAGGGGGTTATACCTCTTTTGATTTTAACCCTTACCGGACTGTGTTTGCATGTAACTGATTGTGACGATTTGTAAAGGAAATTACAGACAGATTGTGTATTTTGAAAGTGATGCTCTTGTACTCTTCTACCAGTAGCTCTTGTACTGTTATGTTGAAGAAAATATCATCAGCTTTCATCAGTAATGCAGTAGAAATTTAAATTGGCAATGCCCGTTCATCCCTTTTGATTGTCCCCACTTCGCACTTGTTGTTGTTGTTTGTACCCTATATTTTAAAACCAACGCACGTGCACTCTACACAAGTATAGCCCATGATTAAGTGTTGGCGGATTTATTAAGGAAATCCCCAGCACGGCTTATCAA
>JAJJMA010104135.1:0-11365 GCA_023529015.1 Papaver nudicaule | reverse complement strand
TGGGGTTGGTAGTATAAGATCCATATTGTGGGTTTATATAGTTTCTAACCATATTATTTGGGGTAGATAGTAGTTTTCACTTCAATTATTCAACTATACAATCAATTAATATTACCAATGTCAGTTTCATTTGGTGGCTAATCCACGGTCAAAGGATTTAAGGTGGTATCCGGTGCCGTCACTATGTCTTGGTATAGAGATCCTCAGTTGTTTATAGACCGATTTTTGTACGTAAGAAGAGTTAGCAAAGAATTTGGCAGTCTTATTCACTATGAGAAATGGGGGGATTAGTAACACTCTGATTAGCAACATTTATAATTTTAGCAGCACAAATAGCATGCTGCAAATTTACCAGCATACATATAATGTTGCTTTAAATGGGAAGTGTTGCATAGTTTAAGTGTAGAAATCATAATAACTCCTCAACACTTTGATATGTGTTGCAACACATCCAAATTGAGTTGTAAATTTGTCAAAACTACTATCTTCACCCAAATTTTGATGCAACCAAAATCAACCCAATCTTTGCAACCCTTTAGCAACACTAATTAAGCAATTGCAGCACATCTATTTTATTTTAGAAATTTTGGAAAAGCAAAAATGAATTTAATGATTTTAGGTAATTGTTTGGAACCATTTAAAAGAGCTAGAACCCTAGGATAATTTAAGCCCCAGAACCATCTGATGGGAGAACCAGAATACTGGAACCGATGTGGAGTTTAGAACCAGAATGAATTAAAACTGCCTAGTCAGCTACCCCAATCTTGTCGAACTAGAACCATTTTAGTTTTGGAACCTAAAACTGCCTTAACCATTTCTCATGCCATTTTCAGACACATTAAACTCAGTCGAGACTCGAGCCTCTCCAAACCCTCAACGGCAGAACAAAAAAAAATTCAAATTTTTTTCTTTCAATCTTCTCCTAAAACCCTCAACGGCAGAATCAAGACATGAAGGATCGATAGTTGAGAGGCTGATTTCTTTCGATCTTCTCCTTAAAACCCTTTGGGATCGATTTCTTTAAACTGAAACCAAATTATAGAAACCCAGGAAAAATTGGTCCAATTTTTGTCGAGTGAGAGGGTGACTTCGATTTCACAGGTTGGGTTTTGCTTTGTTGTTTCATTGATTTGATTATTTGTAGTTTATTTGTGAATTTGTGTAGTTAGGGTATGATCAATTAGGGTATTCATGGATGTTTTTCTGGTTTGCTTTCACAGGTAGCTTCAGAATGTCAATATATAAATCTTGGATGTTTGAAGATGATATATTTGGTGCAGTATACAGAGCTGGTGTGAAATTTTTCATTGAATATGCAGCTGATAATGGTGTTGAGGAAAATCATTATCCTTGCCCATGTAGGCTCTGTCGAAATAAGAAACATTTTTATTTTCAAGGAGTGAAGAAGCATTTGGAAACGAAAGGTGTCGACAAGACGTATACGATTTGGATTTGGCATGGGGAGAAGCAAACCAAGCAACCAGTTAACATTGCCAGGAGTATTCCGGTGGAGATAGACGATGCTGGTAATGAAGAGGATCTAGTCAGGGAAAATATTGGTGCTGCATTTCCGGATTTCAGCCCTTTTATTGATGCTGCATTTCCAATTGAAGGATGTGTTGAGATAGATGATGATGGTAATGAAGAGCCATGTGATCCTGACCCAGATGTGCAAAAGCGAAACGCAAAGTACAAACAATTGGCTGAACAGAAACTGTATCCTACTTGTAAAGGCAATGTCAGTACACTCTCTGCGATTGTGGAGCTTCACAATATAAAGAAGCAGTTTGGAATATCCGGTATTTGTGTGAGCAGTTTATTGGAAATAATAAAAGGATGGCTACCGGAAGACAACACGCTGCCTGTGAAATATTCGGCAATGAAGTCGGTGATGAAAGATCTGGGGATGAACTATAGGGCTATTCACGCGTGTCCAAATCATTGCTTTTTGTATTATGATGTTCATGAACTAGAAACAAGTTGTCCTACTTGTCATGCACCAAGGTACAAGGTCAAACGATCAAAAGATGGGACAGTATTTCAGACGAAAGAACCTGCCCTGGTGCTGAGATACTTTGGTCTTGAAGAAATACTTAGGAGATGGTTTAGTATACCTTGGATAGCAGCAGCAATGACATGGCAAGATCAAGCAGAGGTTTCTCTTGAGAACATGCGTCATCCGATTGATTCGCCTCAGTGGGATCTTGTGAAAAGGAAATTTCCAGACTTTGCACAGGAGGGCAGAAATGTGTGGCTTGGCGTTTCAACCGACGGGTTCAATCCTCATGACAACATGAGTCTGAGCTGGAGTTGTTGGCCTGTGATGTTGGTAATGTATAATGTCTCTCCTTCATTGTGCATGAAATCTGAGTTTCAAATATTGTCTTTGTTGATTCCTGGGAGAAAGTCACCTTCTCAAGACGTCGATGTGTTTCTACCGCCACTAGTAGATGAACTGACGGCATTTTGGGTGGAAGGGAGACAAGTCTTCGATGCACACAGAAAGGAACAATTTCTACTTAGACCTTGCCTATTGTGGGGGATTCATGACTATCCAGCACAAGGTATTATGTCAGGATGTACTACTCATGGTTATTGTGGATGTGTTGTTTGTGCCGACAAGACAAGAAGTGTTCATCTGCCTTACGGTAACAAGATTATATATAATAATTATCGGATATTCCTCAAGTCTGGTCACCCATTTAGAAGAAAGGGAGGGCTCTTGGATCTAAAAACAGATGAGGCTGGACTTGCTCCGGTGAGACTGACCGGAGAGGAGTCTTTGGAGAAGTTAACTCTTGTGAATTACAAACCTGGTAAGTTGGTAAAGAGGAAACAACTGAAGCGGAAGATACACGATCCCGTTAATGAAGATGAGCATGCAGTCACTGGTGCATTTATAGGAAGTCTATATTTTGGAACCTTGAAGTATATTCCATGCTTCGTATAAGGCATTGTATTGATGTAATGCACATCGAAAAAAATGTAATGGAACACATTATAGAGGTAATCTTGGACAATGATGATAGCTCTAAGAGTGCATGGAATCACCGAGAACAGTTAGAGAAGTTGGGTCTCAGTTGTGGAGTGTGGGTTACCGGAGCTGATGGGAAACCAACACCAGCGTTTGCCTTGAGTAAAGCTGAAAGGACGAGTTTCTGCAAGATTCTTAAAGACATGAAATTTCCCAGTGGTTTTGAGTCGAACATTAGCAGCAATGTCAACATGGAGAAGCTGCGTATCACCAACTTGAAATCGCCCGCCCTTCACCAAATCAGCTTGTTTTTCAGAATTCTTTGTTCCAAAGTCATGTGTAGAGCTGATGTCCAAGATGCTAAATTCATGGTTGCAGAGGCAATGTGTGTGCTTGAGAAGTATTTTCCAGCTTCCTTTTTTGATATAAGTGTCCATCTAATGGTTCATCTGGCAGATGAAGCATTACAGTGTGAGCCCGTTAGGTATCGATGGATGTATCCTTCCGAAAGGTGAATTATTCATTTTCGCATGTGCAGTTGATTATTTTGTATACTCAATCTAGTATTATACTGATATATACATGTGTGTACTGAAACAGGGAAATGAAGGAATGCAAGAACCAACCAAGCAATAAAAGATTCATTGAAGGATGTATTGCAAAGGGCCGTCTTATAGAAGAGGGAGTTAGGCATGCGATGGAGTGCATGCCAGATGCAACCTCTGGAAATCACAGACAAACTTGGGAAGCCTTTTTAAATCCAGATTCTGATTTCAGTGATGTGGGTCCTATGATTATAGGTAACAAAGTGAAACTCAGCACTGTACAGTTTGTACAAATACGTAGGTGGGTGCTCTTTAAGCTGAACCCCACAGGTCTTGACGCCTATTACAGGTATGTATTAGCTTCATAGTATTAGTTTCTCAAATTTATTCTTGGCATCGACATAAAAACAGATTTCTGAACATATGTACTCTGCTATTGATGATTGTAGTGAGTTCTGCGACACCCTCATACCCATTTTAGATTCTTCTGGTAAAGAGGTTACGGTGGAGGAGGTCGTAAAACAAACAAAATTCATTCCATGGTTGGTTGAAAAGGTACTGGCCTTTATGTATATTCATTTTGCGTAACTGCATTCTGTGGTTGTCACCAATTGAGTAAACTCTTGGATTCTGACAAATTGAATGTTGTCGACTGCTTTTCTTCTTCATAGCTGCTGGAAGAGAAAAAAACTGCAGGTGTTTTGTGGCGATTGGCACAAGGTCCTGTTGGAGCAACCGAATTTTTGAAATATCATATAAATGGTTGGGTGTTTTGTCCAAAGTCTTACGAGGAAAAGCGTATTACTCAAGATAGCGGTGTCTGCGCGGAGGCATACGCCACATTTATGAGGAAAAACGATAAAGCTGCTGAAACTCGTATGGAGAAATTTTACGGGGTAATCAACCAAATCCTAGAATTGAACTATACTGATTTTCGTGAGACTGTTTTCTACTGTGAGTGGGTGAAGGTAGAGACTACTGCAACCAGAATTTGTCCTGAGTCACATTTGGTCTTGGTTAAATTAAATAAGCTAAGGAGTTCCACCAAAGAGACTGACGAGCCTGTAATTCTTGCTGAAGAGGCAAAGAAAGTGTGGTACTCCAAAGATTTGAAAAGCAGCGAGGATTGGATTGCTACACCTGTTCCTAAACGGCTGACGAAAGATGTAGACAATCTTGAGAAGCCCATAGACGGCAGCTATCAAAACGTGTTCGAGGAAGAATCTCATTTGCGTTGTTTGCTTGATGTTCATGGAAACAGGAGGCCTGCAAGAGTGGCGCCAAGAAGAAGACTGTGAATGTAATGCTCTAACCAATCATAGTGAATGAAACTGAAATTTACAGGTCACTTCTGTCAATGAACAAATTTGCACAGGAGTCAAGGCATGTTTTCTCCTTATGGGTTGTCCTTCTTGGTGATGTTAGTAAATTAGTTGGGTGTTGTTAGTTTTCTATTTTTGTTTGTCTCTTGTTTCTGTTGTTTCTCTCTTGTCCTTCTGTCAGTAAACAAATTTTCTTGAAATGAATGCTATTTCTTTTTGTGGGTCTCCTTATGGGCTGTCCTTCTTGGTGTTGTTAGTAAATTAGTCGGGTGTTGTTAGTTTCTGTTTTGTTTGTCTCTTGTTTCTGTTGTTTCTCTCTTGTCCTTTTGTCAGTGAACAAATTTACTTGAAATGAATGAATTTTTTGTTGATGTTGTCTGACCTGTAATTGTTTGCCGGGCTTACACTAGTAGAATCTGGCTCTTTTGCCACGCGACATATCTTGTAAAAGGCCACGCTAGCTATAACAGCCACGTGAAAAATTGCCTTTCGCGTGACCGTTCTTAACAAAAAACCACGCTCGCCCTTTTCGCGTGGCAAAGAATGTCACCTTCAAAAAAAAAGACCACGCATTTCTTCTGGTCGTTATTCCTCGTGTCCGTTGCCAAATCAAAGGTCACGAGATCCCATTCTAACGTGTCTGTTTATGAGCTGGTAAACAACCACGCCAACTTTGTCACGCCATGGAATGGCCACACGAGGTAGATAGGATTTAACGTGGCGTTTGATAGATATAAAACCACGTGAGATATCTTACTTTGGATGCGTGACAAGAATAATGGACTTTTGTGGACCGGGTCAGTTTCACCAGTCCATAGGCTCTTTTACAAGATAGCCCATGCAACAGGGAGAAGTCCTACACGCGGACTTATGAAGGGCTGAACCAGCCTCAAGCCCATTGTTAGGCCCCCACTCCATAAGCTCGTTTAATCTCACACCTTAAAATGATGGGCTTAAGTTAAGGATACAGCCCATGATAGAATTTTCTCAAGCCTAGTGACTAAATAGCACGTAATGGCGTATTGGTTAATGATGGTTTTTAGTGTATGATTTAAGCCCAGGGTAAGCCTTACTTAGTAATAACATCCCAATGCCTCTGTTCAACCCTAACAGCATGTAACCAAAAAAAAAAAAAAAAACCTAACAACAATGGATAATTTGCATGAAAGCTTAACTACGGAGATTTTAGGCCGTCTTCCTACAACACAGAGTGTTTTTCACAGCAAATGCGTATGCAAAGAATGGAAGACAATCCTTGCAGGGAAAAAAACTGGTCTACTTTTCTCTGTCACGTCACAGTACTATGAGGGAGATAATGATATACAACTCTTTTACAGAGAACGAGTACGAGATGAAGACTACTCCACAATAGCGGTACACGAAAATCACCCGGTTATTGGAACTATGAAATTTACTTTACAACCAATAGTTGGATCCTGCAACGGTCTTGCGTGTTTCTATGTTTTTCACAACTGCATACAAGATCCTATACTACTTATGAATCCAGCAACAGGTGAGTACCTCCTCCTTCCAGAAAGAGAGTCGCGACCACTTATAAGGCCGTTAATTGCTTGCAAAGAGATAATAGGAGGTTTCGGCTATTGTGAACGTACTGGTGATTACAAAGTAATTAGAATTGACAATTTTGAGGGCTCTGTGGAGATATTCACTCTAGGCGACAGTAGGGGATGGAGGCTCATCACAGCAGTTCCGTACAGATTTTGTGAATCTGGATATTATGCAAATGGGTGTATCTTTTGGTTTGATCGTTCTGACCGCACTTATAGAAATAGATTAATATCTTTTGATTTGGATACTGAGAAATTCCAGATACATTCACCACCATATAATCAGGTCCCTGACGGGTTTTATTTGGATGATTACCCAGTTGTTGGGATGATGTTGTTCGGAAGTACTCTCTGCATTTACTGTCAGCATAATGACTTTTCCAACAACATCCTCAGGATTGATTTTTGGATCATTTGCAAGAAGAATAAACATCCTGAGGTCACTTGGGAACGCGAGTTGAGCATTTTCTTGAAAGAGCCAGAAAATACATGGTCGTCATTTAGGCCATTAGCATTTGGAAGTAACAAGAACATCCTAATGTGGAACCGCCGAAATTTATCTTGTTACAATACATCCACTGGAACCTTGAAGGAAATCTGGGGGCCTTGTCCTTCCCAAACATGCATTGGAATTGTCCCTCACATGATGAGCCATGTCTCGTTGAAGGATTTTGGAGGACAATCTGGGGGGCTCAACAATACAAGTTATTTGAAGGGTTAATGCTGCTCATTAGGGAAATTATTCAAAAACAATATCATTTATTTATTTTTTTCCGTCCCTGATGCAATTATTTTCTTTCAGTGTTATACAATGATACTAACAAAGTGATATAATAGCAGGGCTCTAAATATTTTATTGAGTATAGTAGATGGGCCAGTCAGTTCAATTAGTCTGACCCTTCTTTTCATCACTTTATATATAATAATTGAAATCAAATACCGATGGAAACCACACAATAGGGTTGTGGTGAGATTTGAGAGTATTTTTATTGATTTGACCCCATAAAGCACAAAACCTAACATCTAGAAAAAAAATATATTCCTATTTAGAAATACTCTCTCCGTTCCAATTTAGTTGCTATATAGGGTTTTCCACAAATATTAATGAGTGGAGAGAGGTATGTTTTTTTTCCATCCATACCCTTGATAAAAGTCTTCAAACATATCTCTCTCCACTCCTTAATATTTGTGGAAAACCTTATTAAAAGAAAGCTTATATTTCCAAGATAAAATGGAAGGGTGTAGTTGGAAGTTGTGGGAAAAAATATCAATTATGGCAAGTATTTTGGAACATAAAAATAACCCTAATATAGCATGTAAAGTGGAAAGGAGGGAGTATATAGGAAAGTGGGCACTCACATGCATTGGAATTGTCCCTCACATGATGAGCCATGTCTCGTTGAAGGATTTTGGAGGAATCTGGGGGGTTCAACAATACAAGTTATTTGAAGGGTTAATGCTGCTCATTAGGGAAATTATTCAAAAACAATACTATCATTTATTTATTTTTTTCCGTCCCTGATGCTATTATTTTCTTTCAGTGTTATAAAATGATACTAACATAGTGATATAATAGCAGGGCTCTAAATCCTGCTGAAGCTACATATATTAAAGTTCAGAGTTTCTTCTTTACAAAGAAGAGACGAGACTGCATATACAAAAGAACAGACTCAAAACCACAATTAGTTGTCTTGCTTACATAAGTGTTACTAGTTCTCCGCAGAGTATACCCAAAATACCCAAAAAGTTTCCCACATATGATGACAGTGTGCATGCATCCCAGAAAAAAAACCCAAGGGGATATCTATAGATCGGTATCATACTCATCATCGGATGTATAAGGCAATTCCATGCGCCGCCATACTTTATATTCGCCGTCGTAGTTCTTACCCAGGCCGATTGGAGTTAGGTTACTCGGGAAGGCAACTCGACCACCTTTGGCGCTTAGGCCATCTTTAACGCTAATCAGTACTTCCTGCGACAAGCGCAGCAACATTGGCTGTAACCCTCTTTTTGGGGGTCGGGTCTGGAGAAAACCAAACTGTCTTAGGACAAGGGCTGGGACATAGTAAGTTGGTTTCTTGAGAGATGGAAGCACAACATAGGAGTTTTCTTCTTTCGTAGACCAGATCAGGGGATCGAAATTCCAGTGCGGAATTCTCCAAACGATGAGCTTTGCACGAACTGATCCGCTCTTCCAATGCCCAGCATTTATGGCAGCCAGAATGTTTCCAATTGCCCATCTCCTGACGTCTCTGACAGATATAACAGCATCCCCGCCGTAGCTATGCATGTAACGTTCATAAAAATTTGAAAGAGGACCAGGTTGCATGGGCTCGTCGAATTCCAGAAAATTCATGTGCTCCAGTGCCCATACCTGCGATAAATATTTAAATTGTAGCGGAAACAATACGACAACATTTGAGAATCAAAGATGGTAATAAAAAACTAAAACGTACCGCAAATAACGTTGGACAACTGAGATAACCCCTGCTTTGAAATTTATCCAGGGACACAAGCAGTTGTCCTAGAACAAGTGGTACAATGGACAGACCATTGAGAGCTTGAATCAATATGGGCACAACTGCCAATGGACACATTCCACAACCATTGCTGAAGAGGAATTGTCCGGTAAAAGCCAGCACAAAAGCTCTACCCCTAACGATGGGATTAGGGTGATCACGCAAGTCCTCACAAATCCAACGCACATTTAATTCCGAGTCGTTGATCAGATCCATGGCTTCATCTTCAGATATACAGAGGAACTTGGCTAAGTCTCTGGGAACTATAAGGGGTTCAATAGGCGGTAGGACTATTTTATTCTTCAGTTTATGATCAAAGAAGAACAAAAATTCTTCAACGACTGGACAGAAATCACAATCATTGATTCGGAGCACCCGTATTTCTTTCCTCCAGAACCCTGCAAGGTAATTAGGAATAGATTCTGGAATCTCTATTTTGGCCAAATGAACTATCTTCTCAAGACCAAACTCCTTTACAATTTTCCAGTCCGAGAGTGGTAAATGCCATAGCCAGTCACAAACTAGCGTAGCCGCCATTGTGAACTACTGCAGGCAACAAATGCAAGACTATGAGGTTAATTTGCAGAATCCTGTGTAATGTACAGGGGATTTCAAATTTATGTATGTGTCTGAATTAGTGACATGCAACTATGTCTGAATCAGAATTACGGCATGCTGATTAGTCCAAGGCTTTCAAATCTGATTGAATGCGACATGCAACTGATTAATAGGCACAATATCCTTTTCGTATCTGTTACGCCATCCACCGCTATGTGAAAATGTAATCCACAGTTCCCAACTCTCCGTATCTATTATACATAGCAGAGTTTGCAAGATTCAATAGCACCAAAACTGTGTGGTGTTCAGTCAGGAATATTAATTGAAGTTCAAATGTCTCAATTCGAACAATGGATTTCTAAGAACTAACTGTGGGCGTTTCTGACATGCACCAAATTGGTACAATGCTTTCAGCTGCGATAAAAATCGTTTGCCACATGCAGCCAATTAAAAAGAGCAACATAAGATTCTTGCAGCTTCAGACTAGTAAAAAAAAAAATCCATGAAATTGTGATGGTAAATCATGAAACCATTTTTGGAAGCTTCTTAACAAAAGTGAAGTATCAAAAGCATGAAACCAAACAAAAATCGAAAGATATTCCGCCAGTTACCATACCAAGGAAAAAAAAGGCTAATAAAGTAGCAAATCCATACTACCATAACTAATTTAATCGTCAAAAACCTTCAACTGTTTTTGCATTGCATGTATGTCTAATAGCTATTTGTGGCCTTATGAACAAATATGGTGGCATAATATCAGTTAGAGTAGATGGATGAGGCAGTTTTTCTCACCTTGAAACCGAGATTTCTCTTTTAGAAATCACTAAGCGCAAATCCGAAGGACAATTGGCAGGATGATGATATAAATACTGATGTCGATTGCCTGCTTTGCGATGATCGTAGCTGCTTTTGGTGAAAGATTCATAGATAGATTTTCAGTTTCAGGGAATACCAAAGGTCTGCGTTTAAAAAATAAAGCTACAAAGATTTGGTTTTAGGGGATAATACCAAAGGTCTGGGCTTTAAAAAATAGTTTCACATTTTTTAAGAAAGTTAATTAGTAGACCGCACCTCAAGTGCATGTAGAGAAAATTGCAGCATGCTAGATTTATGCGTATCTATTCTCCACAAATTGCGTTGACTATGATGGTGCGGTGGTGTTTGACCACTAATTATGGAATGTAAAAGATACACCAGATCAATGAAGTCAAATATGATTCCATTTCAACGGTGATTGTGCGTGTTTCTCATTTTTTTCTTCCTTCTTCTAATATCAAAAAGTTTGTTTATTTGGGAAGGGTTATCACATCAAAAAAAAAAAAAACCTTTCATCATTAGTACTCGTTTCTCCATACACTCAATTGTTTTGTAGTCTTATGATGTAACCGCTTCTCCATGCATACACTCAATTGTTTTGTAGTCTTCTCTTGTCTCCTGTCAGATATATAGAGACTTTTCATGTCAAACGATTCATGTCAGATATAATAACTGAACTCCATAACTAACACTAGTATTTAAAGCAACCAGCACCTTCGAGTATTAAAGCAAACACCCATTACAAAACAGTTCCCACCGACGACTTCTTCTTCTTCTCCATTGAGAGCATTTTCAGATATCTAAACTAGAAAAAAGAAATGGCATACTGTCACGAATATGCAACAAAGGAATGGCACGCACGGTTCAGTAGAATGTTAATCGGGAAATTCACCGACGAAGACTTCACCATTTCTCCTGCATTGATGAAACAACACATGTGTCAGACGTACAACTTTGCGGCGGAAAATTTTGAAGTTCGATTTTATCATCCCCCGGGAAGCAGGAAGAATTACTACGTCTTTTATTTCTCAAACCACAATCTATGGTTACAGATGATGCG
>JAJJMA010104123.1:0-12513 GCA_023529015.1 Papaver nudicaule | reverse complement strand
CTCTTGTTTGGTTCATAATACCTTGAACTTGAAGAAAGCAAGAGGATTACACAGATGACAAATATCATATTCTTCAGACCCGTTTACAAAGATGAAGAAATTGTTGTTGAGGATGAGGAAGTTGGTGAACCTGATCCAGTCTCTATTGTCAGTAGAATCAATCGTTTTGCTGGTTGCTCTTCCTTAGATGATGACGAAACGGAAGTAACCGATGAAGAGGACTGCATCAATTTGAATGGTGCTTCCCAAGCAAACACCAATTTTGATGCTCCTTTTGAAGCCGAAGTAAACGTCACCTTAGATGCTCCTTTTGGAATGGTACAAGAAGCAGCCCCTGTATGGCCTTCTTGGCTCTCTCCCATTCCAGACGACGCCATCAAAGGTTGGAGTCCTCGTTTATCCAGTAGTTTTGAGATTCTCCATGAGGTACTTCTTGATTCTCCCTCCTCTGCTGCCTCTATAAACTTGTGTACTTGATCTCATCCATCTCTGCTGCTTCCAGATTGGACAGGATAGCCGATGCAAAATATTCAAAGGTAGAGATATCATGACTGGGAAGATTGTGGCTTTAAAGAAGCTCAAACTGTACACCTGGGAGCCTGAGTATGTGGAAGAGATGGCACAAGAGATTCTTGTCCTGCGCCGACTGAATTCTCATCCTAATGTTGTGAAATTGGAAGGTTTGGTACTGATTCATGAAGAGCCTTTGAGTTTGTACCTTGTTTTTGAATACGTGGAACATACTTTTGCTGATCTCATTACAACCCACAAAGACAAGTTTACAGAGCCTCAGGTAAATACCAAGTGAAAAAGAATCACACTAGTGCAAGAAAAATAATTTTTTAGTCCTGAAACTGTTAGAAACATGCTCTGAATGTTCTCTGGAATATGGGTGCAGGTGAAGTGCTATATGCATCAACTGCTGTTAGGACTTGAATATTGCCACAGCCGCGGTGTAGTCCATGGTAACATAAATGGGTTTAATCTTCTGATTAGCAACAAAGGAGTACTTAAGATTGCAGGTTTTGGAACAGCTGCTTCGATCGGTTGTCCTACCCACAGGCAATCTGGTATGCTTGGTGAAACAGTGCCTTTATTGTATCAGGCACCAGAGTTCCGTTTTGGGAATCCTGCATACAGCACTGTTGGTGCAGATCTCTGGGGAGTCGGTTGCATCTTAGCTGAGTTATTGGCTCCCAAACCTATCGTACTGAGACTCCAAGTAGTAATTCTTGTTCCCATCTGATTGTCTTTTTTTTTTTTTTGTGTACTTTCATTCCTATTGGCTCCATCACCTGAACTGCTCATCATCCTCGTTGCGGATTAGAAATTTAATGTAATCCTTTTCCTTAGGTAGTATCCCTGACTTGAAAGCTATGTTTCTTCCTTTCTCAGGAAGAACGCCGCTACCCTCATAAACGGGGCAGAAGAAACATTTTCGAAGATTTTCCACCATCATCATTAAAGTTAGCGAAAACTCTTCTAGCATATAATCCAGCTCAACGACAAACTGCTTTTGCTGCATTGACAGATGAGGTAATCTTCGAACGGGTTTTGCACTTTTCATATTTTCCAAAATCATTGATATTCCATCAGGAGTTGTTTATTGCTGCAGTTCTTTACAACAAGCCCTAGTGCAGTATCCTCCAAGGAAGGCAGTACAAGCAGATAAACAGGTAGAGTTTGTTCATCAAATGTTATGTCACTATAGTATAGTGGTAAAGTCACTGGGTGATGATACCAATAACCTCAACACCCAATTCTTTACCAAATGTCATTACTTAGATATTTTCTTGTTTACCATAAAAACAGCCCCAGTCTCCTAGATCCTACTTTAAGATTTTCCCATTTGTTGTGACAAGACCTCAGTCTCACATGGGAAATTTGAAAAGGGGTTACTCTGTCCGCTAGAGGATGGTTTCCAGTTTCACAGAATGATGAATTCTGGACACTTGAGAAATTCTAACTTTTTAAGAAGCATAGGCTGGTAGTGTTGTTGGCCATTTTTTCAAATCTGATCAATCTGGCACCGGTCTTTCCTCTAATAATTTCGAACATGATAAAGATAACTTGTCATACATAATCGACACTTTTGATGTGAATACTTCACTTCATAGTGAAGAGAAAATCCGTTTCTGGTGACTGACATGTGCATGTTTCATAGGAGCTGCTGTTCATCAACTGATCTGTCTAAGGAAAGACGACCCTCTCAATAAGAGGCAGAAAAGAAAAGACTGGTATGGACTAAAAAAAATAACCGTGACACTTGCATTACTCGTAATGACTGCTCTCATGGGAACGACACACGTTCAAAACTGGGGCCATTGTATGAGGATATAAATGTATTATTTCATATGTTATTTACATGAGCGTCAATCAATGTTGGAAGATCAATGATTGAAGTAAGAAAGAGCTAGAGTTCAAATAACACCTCCGCGTGTACAGGAATGAATGGATTTATGATTGGGATATGAACTTGGTAGATTCAGTACTCAACCAAAGAGAAATACTTGCCTTGCTGAATCTGAAAATCCAGCTAGAAAGGAAGAGGAGATCTTCAAGGCATTTCTTCATTTGGACTACCTGGAGGCGGACACATTTCTTCTGGACTAACTGGAGGCGAAGTTCTCCGCGTGTTATAAGATTTGCAGTGACCACATTTGTGCCCAAAAACGTGGAATGGAGCTTCAGTTGTATTGAAGCAGTCATTACAGAGAATCCAAACCTGCAACATATAACCTTTTGCTTTATCCAAGACGTAAAAATATTTATAACCTCTATCTAAAAGAGAACATAAAGCATCGAGAGGAATAACCATGGAGAATCGAATACCCCTTGAGTTATGACTTTTACCAGGATTATGGGAGTTGTCTATTAATGCACACCATGCATAGTGAACTCTAAGAAAGTTATCGCCTTATTACTCCTACTATATTAGATGAAAATGAAACATTGGCCTTCTATGGTGCCAACCATTTAATGCGGTGGTTGGTTTTTTCTAAGCTAAACGATGCAGTGGTTTCATGAGTAAGGCATTCGCCTGCAAAAAAAAAAACTGCTCGAGTTCACTAGACTGGAAGTGCACGCTTAAATAAATCTTTTTTTTCCTATTGGTAAACCATGGTAGATGATTTTCTGATAGAAAGTGCTACAGTTTATTAGACCTCAGGTTGTGGCTATCACCACCACTGTGCTAGACAGCATCTACATCACCAAAATACAACTAACAAGGATGGAAAGGTTACCTTGGTGTCTCGGTAATCCTGAGGCATTGCAGTTGCTTCAATCTGGCAATCAGAAAAAGTGGAAGAATAATTTTATTTGAATACTATCTACAATCTTTAAAGACTTAAAAACATTGTCTCACATGCAATCATTAAGGAAAACAAGCACTATACCGCTGCATCTAGGGCTTGCCACGAAATAGACATGTCGAGCACTGATTTCAAACATAAAGGGCAAGCATATCTGTCGAAAGACCAACACCAGGGTAAGCTAGAGGTAATAAGAGTACAATGGATTAAAAAACATATTTAATTTTAAGAAAAGAAGCTTCTTACTTATTATGCTCTGTCATCTCCTTAAAACATGCACCATGCATTGTATGCCCACACTTCAAAACTCTTGCCTCTTCTAATGAATCGAAAAGATACTGTCCCAAAATCGAGTATATTCAATTTTCAATCACATAAAAGATATTTGAATTTTTGTAAAAGGCGAAAGAAGTAGTTAAAAAGATACAAACCTCGTAGCAGATGGGACAGTGGTTTCGCATTGAATTCTCAACACAAAAATGGTTATCACGCAAATGAGTTGAATAACAAGAACCTGTTGGTAATCAGATAAAGTTAAACAGGGAAGACAAAAGAAATCGTCAACCTGAAGTGAAAACTAACTCCTGGGGTCCTATAACATGTTAGTGTTACAAGGTCAGCCTTTCGACAAAAAGGTATCCGAAATCCCAAGCTAACACGGGACCTATTCTACTTGCACGAAGAAAACAAAGCCTTCTCTAAGCAGACAACCTATAATCGAAATCAAAGAAAAGAATTTAACATACCACACTTTTTGCAGTGGAAGAAGTTGTCACGGCCTCCAACTCTGCAGATTCCACATTCATCACAATGAAATAGTCCTTTCTCAGTCTATACAATCAAACCAACAACAACAAAAAAAAAAAAAAACTAGTCAAATTCCATTCTAGCACAGTATTTATCCCCATTAAGAAACAGCAACATACTTAAATTTACTATAAACAGTAGAAGTGGCAAAAACAAGAAAGTTACATCATCGTCGTAGAATTTGCAGACTTGACAAAAGTATTCTCCCATCTTAACACCACAATTTGAACAAACATGAGCAACCTGAAAAAGAAAATCAAAACAAAATTCACAAAAAGTCCCCTCCCAATGAAAACCACAAAATCCAACATGACCACACATACCTCCTGCTCGGTATCACAAACTATACATATTACTTGTTTAACATCTTGTCTAACAAGTTCATGATGGTCCTCGGGATTGCTTAACAAGCTCTACATAAGAGTAAACAACAGCATTAACAAAAAAAACCTATACTATACTTGAAATTTGGTTTCTAGGAGAAAAAGGGATATTTAATCAAATACGTACCGTGGCTTCATTGTGACAATGACGACAATGGTAGATCTCATTACAACATGGAGCTCTAACTCTACATCTTCTTCTATAATGTTGACATCTAAAACAACAACAAGAAATTAAACCCTGATTACCAATATCTATCTAAAGAAAAAGAAAAAAGAAAAAAGAAAAAAAAATGGAAAAAGGAGAACAGGGAGAGCGTACCCGTGACCCATCTTCCCAAAATCCAGGCGTTGATCATCAGCAGAGCCCACTACCTCCATTATTATTAGGGCAATAAAGACTGGTTTTGAGAGATGAGGAAGAAGAGATTGTGTTGACGCCTATTCCAGTCAGGCCAAAAAAAAAAAAAAAGAAATTAAAGAATTATTGGGAATGGGGGGGATAGTTGTTTTTATATTGCGAGAAACCCAATGCCGCCATTTATATCCCAACAATTTCCATTTCCTGACCTGTTTTTGTTTAGTGCAGACTGCAGTGTAAATTTGCACGGCACGGCACAGTTTAAATGGGAAGGATATCCATATTCCGGATTTTTTACCCCTAGCGATAATGAAACCTGGCTATTTATTTTTATTTTCGCTATTCACAATATTTTGACCCCACTCAATAAAAAAATGTAGTGCATTTTGAAGTAATATCAAGATCCCTTTAGCAAAAAATAAGAAAAAAACAAAATTGATAGCTAAAATGACTTACAACCGTGCTATGTTGTTAGCTCCTTCTTAGCCCTTGAATTACTCCAAAGACACCCTGGATCTATAATGTTGAACCCGAAGGTCCCGCGGTAGGGTTTTATATTGAATGTTGTGTTTAGTACCATTGCAACACCTAAGAGTTAATTACAAAACTAGCAGCTAGCCAAATATCATTTTCGAATGATTTAACATAAGCCAATTATGGTTCGAAACAAAACTTTTAACAACAAAAAAATGAAAAACCAAAGTCGGCAGGTAAATGACTGACATAAGCAGATTAAGGTTTGATAATCGAAAACATATTCAAATAAACGGTTCTTGCTAAAGGTAAATAGCCAACGATTCATTTTCAAGTACAAATCAATTAAAAACCAGTTAACTCTATTGTTCATGTTCGACAAACTCAATGCGTTCACTATTGTTTCTTCTCTCAGATGAGTATTTTTTTATACTGCCACATTTATTTCAGGCTCGAGCGTTCCCTCATTTTCTTTGATAACCTTTAGAAGAAAGTCGGTCAATATTCTTCGTCACAGTTCGCACTTTACTCGTGGACTTGAAAAGAAAATTAATCGGTGGATGATACATCTTAAGAACAACCGATTATTACAGTCGTTATCCAGAATTGAAGAACTAACCATAAAAAGTCGTTATTAGGATCCTTTAACGGTGGTTTACAATAGTCAATTTTCATACATGAAAATCAACAACCAAAATCGGTCGCTAATGGAACCTTTTAGCAACCGATTACAACACTAAATTTTCATACATGAAAATCGACAACTAAAATCAATCGCAAAGGTATCCTTCAATCGACCGATTATTGCTATAGTTTTTCAAAAAAGTGTTGGTGTTTAATATTCGTCAGAATGTACGAAGAATATCTTGTCTGCATCAAAACCCCAATGGCTACTTAAAAATCACAATTCCATCTGTCTAATGTTACTGATTTCTTCTTTTTCTTATCATCATGAAAAAACCAGAATGATAGATAATGGTACCATTAACAACAACTCTTATTACTTTCTCCAAAATTTATAATTTGGTCACTAATTCATGTTTGCACAATTATAGTGATGGTCCCGGGCGAGATATAGTGACCCCGTAACTATAGTAAGATGATACCCCCAACTGTCAGCATAAGCGGCTTGATCGGGATTCGTCACAAGTAAAACGGCTCTGGCAGGGATAAGTGTCTCATTCCAACAACAAGTACTCAGATAGTTCCCGATGGCAGGACCATCTTGACATTCCGAGAGGAGTTGATAAGAGACGAAAAAAACTTTGGTCAGAAAAAGAGACACCACAAATAGAGCATAAACACATACAACAACAACAATTCAAAGATGTGACAACCAGAAACGACACCAAACAAAGAAGTTGCGGATTCTGAGGTAACATCGTCATATTAATAAAATGCTACACTTGATACACTCAGCTAATACAACAAAATAAGTCGCTAGAATCGTATACAACACAAACAAAAAGATAAAACTTAGCCTCACCCAGTACACGATAAAAAATAGCCAAATAACAAAACGACACTATCCATAGAGCAGCGGCATGCAGCCAATAAGTCAGCGCTTTCACAAAATTACATAAGACAAAGCATGTTTAAGCAAAAAACACACAGAATCTTGAAAAAATCAGCATCTGAATGCAATACATAATAACTACTACAATATGATTCATCAATCACGACGAGCTTTTGCATGAAAGAGTTCCTCACACACCAGAAATCGATCACAAGCAGGACACAGCCACAAATACATCAAACTGGTAGCAAAGATCAACCCGAAGTTTACAAACATCCCCCCGGGCAGAATCAGCAAGATACCAATGGTTGGAAACATCAGCGGAATTCAGGGCAGAGGAAAAATAAGTTTTGCGTACCACCAAGCATCATACGTATTTTATTGACGATCACATATCTCCTGCAACAACCTCTCCAACCAGTCTTTATCGGCATAAACTTTCTCAAATTCAGCCTCAACATCCACAGAATCAAGCCACATCTACAGAAGAACGTGAATCATCACAACAACAGTTCAAATGAAGAAAGATGGTAAATTAGACAAAAAAATACACGACCAATACCTGAGAATCGAACACAGAATGAAACGACGTATTAGAAGAAGAAATCGAAATCTTCAGATAACCCCAAGAGCGCAATCTCATTCAACAATTTTTCATCCATGATTGATAATCCCACTAACAAAGAGTAAAATTTAAAAAGTGAAAGTAGGTAAGTAACAGAGAAGGAACCCCGGTTTCGTGGAATTAATCAATAATGTAATGGAAAAAATCGATAATGTAAGGGGAAAGCTAATTACAGGAAGAATCGAAGATTTAAATAATTAAAGATCGAAAATGGAGGACAAAATGAAGATGACAGGTGGAACCAACCGTATAAAATACCCGCATGAGACATATTTACCATTCGGATAACAAATAGACGTGGAACCCAAGATACGCAAATGGGAAGATAAGTCGAGAACCCCGCAAGGCAATTACTTAAAGCAAAAGACTAAGGACAAGATAAGCATCCCCGAACATTTATAAGACAACCGGCAGCATAGCATCAACCCGAAGCAAACCAAATAAAGGCTAAAGGGAAAAAGGAAATCAGCAAGCAAAGACGGACAATTTTATATTGTTTTCTCTTCTTTCAAAAAAAACTAAAAGAAAGGCCAGAATGTGGGAACCATATTTTGTATGCTTCTGTGGATAGACCTCTTCGCCATTCCCAGTATGATCTGCATGTTGTATGCCATAGAGTTAGTCCAAGTAACCCGACCCCAGGCATGTGGGTAGCCCAGGTGATGCAGTATAACTCGGGTATTCCCTGAACTAGGATATCATGTAGGTATTGACTCATGATATCTATAAATACTACCCTTAAGTCTCCATGTAATACTTTTCTTATATTACTTACCAGTGTTTTATCTCTCTTGGATGTATGTTGTCTAGTATTTAGCAACTACATGAGGAAAATCAATGATGGGAGTTTGAGTGAATTAGAACTCATTGATTCGAGATTAAGACAATTGGAGTCTGGTATGATTTGCAATGTGGATTTCGAGAAGGCATTCGACAATGTGAACTGGAATTATGTTAATATTGTGCTAGCCGGATTTGCTTTTGGTGTGAGATTAAAGAGTTGGATTAAGTAGTGTATTTCCACACAAAGGTTTCCGATTTTGTTGAAAGGTGAAACTACTAAGATGTTCAAAGTCATCAAAAGGGGATTCGACATTGCGATCTGATATCTCATTATTTTTTATTCAATTTGATTGCTGAATTTTTTTTGTCTTGAATGATTAAAATAACAATTATTGATAGTTTATTCAGGCTTTTCAATTGCTCAGAATGGTATAGTTAGAACTCATGATGTTCAGGGCCGTCGCTGGCTATAGGCCAACTAGGCGACGGCCTAGGGCCCCCAAATTCTGGGGGCCCCCAATTTGTATTTGCCGGTCATTATACACAGTTTAAAAAAAAAAATGACGACCGACCAAAGTTTTGGGAAAAATTCTTTTAGGTTATTTTCCTATTCGGTCTATCTCTCTGACTACCACACATACAAAATAAGAAAAAGATTAAATTATCGGTATCAAGTAAGTTCTATCATGGATTAATTACTTTGCCTTTTCTATTTCTAAATTTTGATTTAATTGTTCATTGGTTGTTCTATATATATATAAAGAGTTTTCATTAGTTGTTTTTATATATATGCTTGCTTAATCAAATTGCAAGGGATTTTTTTTCTATATATATCGGTCGACGATGTCACTAGAAAAATTAAATGGTTTAGCAATGTTATCAATTGAGATTGAAATGTTAGAACAGATTAATTTTGATAGTGTAATTGGTGATTTCGCATTGGAAAAAGCGGAGAGATCCGTTTTTGTCATGAGATAGGTATTTTCTTTATGTTTTTAACCGTTTTTTTAGCCAAAATGCTTCGTTTGACATTGTATAAAAATCGAATTGCAAGTGATTTTTTTTTTCTTTTGCTTATATAGGGCCCCATTTCGGCAAGATCGCCTAGGGCCCCCAAAAACTTTGCTACGGCCCTGATGATGTTATATACTCTTCTTAAAAATAAGAAATATCATGTTCAAAATTTGAAGATCATTCTACTGGGTTTTGAAGTTATATCGGGTCTCAAGGTAAATCTTGGAAAAAGTATTGTTGTGGCATTGGGCAAGTGCATAATTTGGTGCTTGTGTTGAATTTTTTGGATGTAATGTGTCCCAGTTACCTATCAAATATTTGGGCATACCATTCAGAAGTAAGTCTAAAAGTAGACTAGTCTGGAATGATATCATTCATAAATTTCAAAATAAGCTTTCGGCGTGGAAAAGGACTTATTTTTTCTAAGGGTGGAAGGTTGATAATGATCAAGCGTATCCTAGCAAGCTTTCCTATTTATTACTCGTCGATGTTTCAAACGCCTTATTTGCGGCAAAACAAATTGTAGATGACAAAATATAGTATCTACCCTACTGATAGATGGAGGGCAGGGGAATTGAACGACGGAACTTTAGAACCTGCTGCAGGACGCATGAAGGGTATAACAACAAATACAAGAGTTCAGATAACGGATGAAAACTATATGAATGGAACCTAGCAGTTGAAGATGCGGTTCAACACTCGTAGAAGCTGTAGGTTTCTCTCATGCGCATTGGAGGGAATACAAGTGATATAATTGGATCTCAATAATTTTATATATGTAACTACCAACGTACCCTTTAACTTGTATTCCCGTCTACTATAAATAGCCAACTTGGCCTCATTTGTAAACTAGAACATTATTGAATGGGAAATACGACTAGGCTTTTTATCTCTATGAAATCTCTCTGAATTTCGATTATCTCAGTAGATCTAAGTTACTTAAGAAAATCATCAAACCTTAATCATTAAAGCAAGCAACCTACTCGGACATGACATTTCTATTAATCATAAAATCAATCACCGGAATTCTACCTAAACATTTGGTGAAGGTATGACTCTAATCAAAACTCGCATTTCCAGAGATGGAAAGGATAATGAGAAATTCTGTTTGGGGTTCTTCGAATTCTTGCAAATAAAAGAGTTGGGTTGTTTGGTCCAAAGTATAACATACCTAATGCAGGGTAGAATTGGTATAAAAAATACAGTTGGTGAATAAAGCACTCTACTCTAAGTGGATTTAGAAGTATGGTTCTAAGAAGCACGCCTTGTGGAGGAAAATAATTCACGAAAAAATTTGGTCGTAATATAAATGCTCAATTTCCTCTCTTAAAATAAGGCGGTCTGTCATAGTTTATGGGTTGGGATTCCGAAGTCGAAACAGTGGGTGTTATTTCTTAGATTCCCTCCAAGAGCAGGTGTTACAAATCTTATGTGAGGTTCTTATTTAGGCAGGGGGTTTATGGTTTTCATAAACCATCTTCAATGGTTTAAGGTATTAGTTAAAGATTTTCATATGTGGATAAAGAGGTAATATTGATTTTCCTTTATCTTAGGTTTTTTTATCTTGTTTTAATTATTAATTAAAATAAAATTAGAAAATTAATGAAGTGGAGGTCTTTCCTAAAGTGTAGTTAAGATTTTTCAGAAGAGCTTCTGATGCTCATGTCACCACTCCCACTTTACAGACCTCAACCATTGGAGATATATTTATCTTGAATGGGGTTCTTATAAATATATGAATATCAACCAACTGTGTCATGAAAATAAAACTTCCGCCGACTGTTGAAGATGCTCTTAAGGATAATGATGTTATTTACTTTCGGAATGACATGTGGGTTGGTGATCAACCACTTCCTAGTAAATGACATGGTTACAAAAGGTGGTTCTTGAAATCATAATTTCTCTAGAAACTTGAATGAATAGAAGAATTTAGAAATTGCTCAGCTAATGCGACGTATTTGTGATCCTGCTGATTTACTCTCACAACATGATAAACAATTGATACTAGCATATGATTCTATGTAGCTAGTGTTAAGAATAGTCTCACATCGCCTGATATCCTGGATATGTGAAGTATATAAGTCTTGGACAACCCTAACCTTGCTTTATAATGGTCAATTTCACCATTTGATTTGTATTTAATTGTGAAGACCCAGCGATACCCCACAATCTTTCTTCCTTCTGGACAATAAACATACTCTCAAGTATTATTTTCTCGTAAGGATCTCAATTCTTCTTTTATAGTTGCCCTCTACTTTGGATCAGCTAATGTTTCTTCTACGGTTTTAGGAATAACTACATTAGATAATTGTTTCACAAATGACTTATTTGACTCCGGCAAACGTTGGTCAGAGACATAATTACTCATGGGATACTGAACTTTGGATGAAAGAGTAGGTTTACGAATATATACCTCTATTGTGACGTTATGGCAACTTCTTTGCAGGTCCAAGAACATCCCCAACAAGCAATTCGCTTGGTATTGGAGGTCCATTCTCACTCACAATTACATCAGGAACACTTGAGTTATCCTCACCATCTTCACCAAATTCATTATCATTAAGTATTTCAGTTTCACTGTACACAGTGGATTCTTCGACGTCGTCTCTAATAACTTCTTCCACTTCATTAATATTTTCAATTTCTGTAACGCTTATATTTGTTGGAATGTTTACGACAACATCTTCAATAACGTCATCTTCGTAGTCGAGAGTCAGAATTTTCTTCGCATACTCCCCCTGAAATTCAGGCTCCCTGAAATACATTGTATATTCATGGAATGTTACATGCACAGAAACAAACATTCTTTGTATTGGTGGATGATAAGATCGGTAACCTTTTTAATTCATCACATATCCAACAAAGACACACCTTAATGCTCGAGGCTCTATCTTGTTGTGTTGATGTTTGTGAAGATGTACAAATGTTACACGACCAAATATACAAGGAGGCAAATTAGATACAGTTGGAGAGGCAACCGCTTCACCAAGAGTTTGAAACGGTGTGTTGAAGTTGACAGTGCTTGAAGGTGTTCAATTAATCACATATGCTGCAGAAGTAAGAGCTTCCCCCCAATAAGACAACGGCAGATGAGCTTATATCATTGAACCACGTACAACCTCAAGTAAGTGTTGAAAAGGAAGGGGTACCGAAATACTACCAACTTTTCGTTTTGGCTCGTGAGTCTTATGGTAAAGTCTGGACGATCTCAAAAATCAATATCCAAACCTCTAACT
>JAJJMA010104119.1:0-12644 GCA_023529015.1 Papaver nudicaule | reverse complement strand
GGCGTACGCATGCGCTTGTGCTACAGTGTGCTTCAAGTCATGGCGTGTTTATCCATGGTATATTAGACCATTCTGTAGTGTGGTCTGCTTAAGCCTGTTTAGGCTGTTGCATGCCTCTCAGAGAGCTCTGGACAGGCCTAGAGCTGTGGTACCTCTGAGGCTTTCATTGAGACTCCGATGTTGAGTCGTATTTTGAGAGGAAATTCATGAGGATGCATCTCTGTTCTCTCTCCACCATGTACCATTGAGTAATCTAGTTCTGATATCGAGGAATTCGAGGCGATGTCGACATAAAGCAGATTAATGGGTTTATGTGCTGGTGGGGTCATCGGTATTGCACCCTGATATCATCCTCTCCACCGAGAGTTATAAGAGAGGACTCAGGGAGAGTACATTTAGCTCGTAGAATAGGTTGCATCCTGAGCTATGGAGATGTGCCTGAGTAGGCGATTGCCTTTAGGTAAGGCATAGTTAGAGAGTAGTTTTACGATTTTGTCCCTCTCCCATTTTTCACCATCTACAAATACATATGAAACGCGCCCTCAGATCCTTAGTGGGGTTTGTCTTTGAGATTTTCATGTAAATCCCATTAGAGTTTGATAAAACCTCAGTTAAGATGACCACCTGATTAAATCTTCTTGTCCATTTCTATTGTTGATTTTGTAACCCATCAAAAGGCGTAAAAATGTTGGTGATAACCATTCCAATGAATCTTCAGGGAGTAAAACCCAATTAGAAATACCTCGAAATCTTTCCAAAACTTTAAGATGACGTAGTTTTCATGTTGTAACCCAGGAAAACTCAAAAGATTTCGATCTTAAAAGCAAAGTGCTTGGTTGATTAAAAACCATGTGTGGGTAGGGCAGAAGAGACGAAAATCTTAACCCTATGTGAGTAAAGATCAAATAAGAGAAGAGAAGAAGATCTAAACCCTATGTGGGTAGATCAGAGAAAAGAAGAGACGAAGAGAATCACCATGGTCAAGAAAAAAAATCGCCAGTCATAGAGAGACGGCCAGAGTCAAAATGTTTGTTTACATTTGACAAGCTTTTGATGGTGCCACATAAAATCATGTTAGTTAGAGCTTCTCTGATGGTTACTTTCTAAGGGCAAAAGTGTTATGCCACATAAAATGCAAAACATTTTTTTTTCTGTGAAAAATCATCTCCAACCCTTTGATATGACAGCGGCGTGGCAAAGTATATATCTAGACACCCTCTAGGTAAACCTCTAGATGTAAAGGTTCACTTAGAGAATGTCTTCTCATCCTAGTCACATTTTATTAACAAATATCAATTAAGAATTATACACCACATTATGAGTTGGAGATGAAACTTTGCTTCCCCTAATATTTAGGATTTTTTACCAAGAGGATGTCTAAATGGTGTTGCCACATATGAAACATCCACATTCACCGTTAGAGAAGCTCTTAGAGCATATCCAATGGGACATTGAAAAACTCCTATATTTAAGGCCACAAAGGATTTTTAGGATTCAACTAAAAAAACATCTCGAATGGGAACTTCAAAGGTGAATGTGAAGATGATATTCCGAAGGTTATTTTAGACACCCTTAGCTCCATCCTCTAGTTTTCGAGGTTCCCTTAGAGGATGTGAACATCCCAGTCAATAACATCTAGGGTTATTGTTTAAGATAGATAATTAATTTAATAATCAATGGTTCAAAAAGTTCAAGCCTGATTTACGGTTGGAGAATATATATTTTTACCTCCTTAAAATAAGGGAATTTTGATCTCACATCTTCTGAAAAATTATTACAAGTAGGATTCACGCCACGTTGTCATTGGAGATGCTCTTAGTAAGATCAGTTGAAGACATGGCTATTGTTGCATGCCTCTTACTAGACCAAGATATTGGGTTAGAGCTAAAAATTTACTCCCTCCGTCCCACATTAATTGAGCTACTTATAGGCTTAAATGTAAAGTAAGTATCTCAATTAATGTGGGGCGGAGGTAGTATACAATAACCACCAGTACCCCTTTTATTGTCAGGACTCAGGATCATCAGCGCAATCTGCATCGCTATATCCATGCACTGCAGATAAGCCTTTTAGTAAACATAACACCATAATTTATTGTCCCCTAAATGTACCTCAAAATCCTTTTTGCATCATTCTTGATTTACATATACTAACATACTTGATTTACTGCATTGCTGATTTCAAGTCTTGTCCAAGTCAGGTAAACTATAAAGCTCCAACCAGTGACTTGTGGGTAGTTGGATCTAAAAGAGGAGTACCAATATTGGCTAAGACTTTGTTATTGACAGGAATTGGTGATGAAAATGGTTTTGTACCTGTCATGTTAAACTTCTTAAGCATCTCCAATGCACACTTAATTTGAGATAAAAGCGGTCCTCATTCATTTATTTTTACCTCAAGACCAAGGAAAAAGTGTAAAGACCTTAAATCCTTCAGAGGAAAATTCTCATGTAAGTGAGAGATGAGCTCATTGCAATAATCCTGAGAATTTCCAGTTATCAAGATGTCATCCAGATAAACAAGAATAATAGTTATTCTTGACCACTCTTCTGCAGAAACAAGGAAGGATCAACTATTGACATTTTAAACTGATACAGTACATTGACCAATTTGTAATACAGACCTTTCCAACTCTTGTAATTCTCTTCCTTTCCAAGATGAATAAAATTTGAATTAGTTGGCAAACTAGATTTTTTAAAGATTTTGTTCTAGTATCATACTGCTTGCGTCCCAAAAAAAAATGATCTTTTGGTTTTTTATTTTTTTGCCAATTTTTAAACCAGGGACGGAATTAGGGGGGGCCTTTGGGTGGCTGTAGCCCCCCAAAAAATCTTAAAAAGCACTTCTTTGAAAGCCTAATTTTTCAAAAAAAAAATTTTAACCACCCCAACTTTAGAAATAGCCCATTAATTGAATATCCAGAGCCATCCTAAATGTCGAAATAGCCCAGAAATTCAATCCATTTGAAACTTTGTGTCAATTCTACCTCCTAATCTTCTTTCTATTTGGCTATTTCTAACCTCCCAAATAGGAATTAGATTTATAAATTTGACTTATGATAACATTGACGACAATTTTCCAAGGCTACCCATAAAAAAATCTCAAGATTTAGGTGTGAATATAAGCATTAGTACAATTTTATGTATCATCTCAATAGAGAATGTAATTGGAGATGTAATCATCTCAATAGAGAATGTAATAAGCCAGCACATGAACTGGCAAACTTCAGTAGAAGATCTAGGTTGTCGTCAGAGTGGTATCCTAGCCCACCTGATGTTATTTCAAGCTTTATTTTGTCAGACATTACGAAGGTAACCTCCAATACTTAATGAAGTATTATCCACAGTATCAACAAAAAAAAAATGTATCATAATGGCAAAAAACGTCAAAAAAATTCGGGCAGCCTACGGCCGCCAAATTATTTTGCACTAATACCATCACTTTGTAAAAAAAATAGCCCCCCCAAATATAAAATCCTGGTTCCGTCGCTGTTTAAACCGAGTAATAACTAAAAAGATTGAGCAGCACATAACCATTTGAAATGCAATATATAAATGTATAACATTTGAAGAAAATAGTTCAAGGTTAAACAAGTGCAAAAATGCACATCTACAACACCAAGTGTGTGATTGCAAACATATGCATACACATCTACTAGACTGGAGAAGCTTCCTTATTTTTCAGAATCAAACATATAAAAAATACAAGGAAATAAAAGAAACAAAACAAAACAAACTAATTTATGTTGGCTGCCCCTAACAGAGCACAGTCTGCCCTCCTGGTGGATTCTTCATACATGTCTGTTCTACTTCTTCAGTCCTCAAAGCTGAGTTGTTTCTTAAATGGAAACAAGAATATTGTCTTCTCCTCGCATTTGAATGTAGACTTTTGTCTTTGAGTTTCACCGATTCAATTTCTTGACTATTGGAAATCAAGTATAGTGTTCGAGCTAATCTGATTGTATCTGCTCAAGCATCTTCAGAACCTCAATCATATTGGGTCTCCTGGAAGGGTCTGATTCAAGACACATAAGAGCTACCCTGAAGACATTCCTAACTTCATCTGCTTGATAACATCCTAAGCTATCATCAATCACATGCTCTTCTCTTTCGTATTCCACGACGGCTTTCACCTGTTACATTATGAGTTCAATGTGGCCAAACTTTATCCATGACATAGTTCATATATATGCAACATAATGGTTTGGAAATGAAAATGAATGGAAATTACAAGCAAATATGATCTTGAATTATTCGTGCATTATTTTTCTTTATAATAAGTGGTGATGCAACTCAAGAAACTACTTCTTTGTCATAATCGTAAAAAGCATGGAAGTCGAAGTGAACTGATTTAGTACGAACATGGTTAAAAGGATATTTTAGATATTATTATTATTCCTAAACACAAAAAATTGTTCTCAAGATTATTTAGATGTGGACACACGAATTAGTGCTTTTTGATGTCAAATATGAACTTAATTACTTCAGAGAGTATCTGCACCCATGGAATAAAGTGACAGAAGAAGACTTAAAATCTGGCATAATTTACATTCTACATAGTATGGGAGTTTAGGAAGTACCCAAGTAACCAGCTTAGTTCCTTCCTCTATAAATGCTTCATCCATTGGTCTTTTTCCAGTCAGAAGCTCAAGTAAAACAACACCGAAACTGTAAACATCCCCTTTTGCTGTTGCCCGTCCTGTATCAAAATATTCTGTGATGGAAAAAAATTTCATTATTTGTAAGTACCATATGGAGCATAAGAACGGAGAACGAAATGAGTTGAAAATTACCAGGAGCAAGATAACCAAAGGTGCCAGCAACAAATGTTGAAACATGAGTCTTATCAGGTTCCATTAGCGTAGCCAATCCAAAATCAGAAACTCGCGCTTCCATATTTTGGTCAAGTAGTATATTGCTACATTTTATATCTCTGTGGATTATGTGAGGAATACAATCATGATGAAGGTATGATATTCCTCGTGCAGCACCTAATGCAATTTTGAATCTTGTCGGCCAATCTAATTGCTTCTTGTCGCATGCTTTTCCTGCAGTAGAATAAGTTTTATATGAGAATAACTATAACAAGTCTAAGAAAAGGAGAACAAGAACACATGGCTGCTTTATGGATCATATGGTGCAACGACTAATGTGGCCACACTAGCTAACATTCTTGTTATTATTCAACATGGTTACGTCTCATATTGATAAGTGCGTAGTTCAGAAACCAGATTCCAAAGCTCCCACATTTGATTCTGAGGGACATAAATGATTGAAAGCTTCTGCAAAAACATAGTGGCCATTAACTGACTGACATAAGACGTCGGGACTACAAAATTAAAACTCCTCCATGACCATGCTAATAAACTGTAGAGTATTGTATCAAAAAAAAAAAACTGTAGTATGTATGACCATAGTAGCCGATGTGTTAGACATCGATCACATCAGGTTGTCGCCAAATCTGGTTCATATAAAATTTTAACTCAACAAATTATATTCAGGGCTGAGCTGCATACCATGAAGCACTGTGTCCAAACTTCCATTAGGCATAAGGTCATAAATCAGGAGATTATATTGAGAAGCAGTGTAATATCCGTGGAGTGTTACAATATTTCTGTGTTTGATATCCCCCATTGCTTGCAGTTCTCTCTCAAATCCTCGATCTCTGTCTGCACTTCCTCTGTTTAATCTCTTGACAGCGAAGGAGATGGATTCATCAATTGTTAGTCTGTACACAGTTCCGTATCCACCAGATCCAATAATATCTTTGTTAGTTAATCTCATTGTCTTTTTCAGAAATACATCAGAATTGAAATATTGCATTGTTGCGGACCTGAACATCACCATTTTTCCTCCTGTCGTAGCCATTTTACATGTTAGTAACTTCATAGCTCAAATTCAATCTGATAATCTAATATGTTGTGTCTTCATTACAACAGTATCTATCACTGACATTGAACCACAAAATTAGGACTTTCCAAGATGGTTACCACCAATGTGATATTTGCCAACTCCCTCTACGTTCCTTGTAAAACTTTTTAGTGGCGAGACATTTAGAGTACTAAGTAACTGCAAAAGTAATTTGAATTCTATGTTCGAGATGTGAAGTTTAGAAAGTGTTACCTGACGTATTATCTTGGAATACGTTGTCTTTCCTTTGCCATCTTCGGTAGAAAAGAACCGCCATGATTAACTTAGATATAATAAACGCGATGCAACATAGTGTTATATAGAATGCTAAAAGCTGACCATTCACCATTTTATATAATACGCAGTGAACTGCAATCAAAATTTAGAAAGTTAATTTTGTGTCTTCATTATTGTATAAAAAGATGTAATAATTGACAAATTTGTTACTCTTAAGAACTGTAATAGTATGAAATCTACTGAATTGCTAAAAAGAAACAAGTCATATATCTAATTAGTCTATCTATGTCTAGAATCAGAAAAAATTCTACATATATCAGAGTATTTAATACGCAGTGAACATGCATGAAATGCATCATCAAGATCGATTTTCTATATGGATCATGTTCAATGTAGCAGTAAGTGACCATAAAGAGTTAAACAGTTTAATTGGGGCATATTGAAGCAAAATAATCAGAAGATCTTAGACACAGAAGTAAAATATTGGAGGAAAGGAACTTACCCGAAATCTGAAGTCTTCTTCTCAGAAAGATTTCATTAGCTTCCTGAATGAGTAGTGAGTTTTTCCTTCTTCTTTTTCAGATGCTAAAAGAGTTCCAGTTTCTGTTCTCTTTTTACGACCAATTACGTTTAGTACTGTACCAATTGGGCCTTCTATCTTACTTTATGTGTTGACATTTTTCAGTACTACACACTGAACATGTGAAAATTCAAAAAGTGAAAAAGAAAGCTAATTAAGAATATAGATGAAAAGAACAGTAATAGTGTCAGAAAGAAATCCGTGACTGAAAATTCAATCTTCAAATTTGATAAGTCATACTGATAATGGAAGAAAGTGTGTAGCTTAAAGGAAGCTCAATAATGCATATAACTTTATGGAAGAAAATGATTTTGGTTTCGTTGTACAGCTGGTAGCCTAGTATACATCTACACTCTACAGTACCAGGTGTGTTATGATCACAATGATAATACTCCTGGTAATGCTTTTCACGGTTGTGAAAGCTAAGGACGAAGCTTTCTTATCAACCATTTCTTTCTTAATTTGACATCCAAAGCTAGAAATATTTTCGCCTTGATTTCATCTTCCAAAAGATCACAAGCATCTAATATAAGATCTTCATCTATGTCTGGTAAAGCTTGAAGCTGACTCATAACATGTTCAATTGTGCTTACATTCTCTTTCTGCTGATTTCTTAAAGAGACAACCACGCCCTCCGCTTCACTAAGAGCACTGGCAGAATTGCCATTCTCGATTTTCTGCAATTTTCTAGAATCCTGACCAGATAATGGTGTCGTAGAAGGGTGCTTCTTTGTTGCTGAGTGCACTTTTGGTTCCCTCACAGGTTTGCTTTCATAAGGTGGAGCTGAAGATTGTAAAAGTCCATCACTCCTTATTCCCGGAACATCAGAATCTGGATCTATTTCGTGACACGAATAGTTGTTTCTTCCGTCAAATATTTTGCACAAGTCATTATAATTGGCCAAGATTTTAGTCCTATATGAGTGTGCATCAGGGTGCTCCTGCATCAATATTGATTGAAAGAGATGTTTACTGAGAGAAAATACAAGTTGTTAAAGGTTAAGTTACGAGGATAATACCTTGACATAAGAATCCCACACATTTTCATTAGCAGTTACCATAAGCCGATCTGCATCCCAGACAAAACCAGTCTGGCTAAGAAGATTCTTTATGTAGTTGTACTGCTTCCTCAAATTTTTGTATTGATTTTTCAACACATCCTTGCCATATTGAGAGCCGTGTTTTTCAACGAAAGATGCTACTATCTGTGTCCAGGCCTCTTTGCTGAACGCATTACCTACTCTATTTCCTTGATGCACCTGATCTAGCATAAGGTCGATAAGATCACGAACTATTTGAGGCGCCCAGTAAGTTCTTGGTCGACCACAAGTAGCAGGGGCATCAATATTGTTTCTTTCTGTAAGTTGTGAACATAAATCAGTTGACCACTTACTCATTCATGATTACTACAGCTCAGATTGGCACTGGACTATCATGTCAGAAAAAGGGAGCAATGTTAATTTATTTTGGAAGTCACTTGCATGGCAAATTAAACCAACAACCTATATGGGAAACAAACAGATATCGACCTAGATATGATTTGCAAAATGGAAAGTTATGCCTTTTAATTCGAAACCTATCTAATCATAGTACAGCCAGTAAGTGACTAACTGGCTATCTAATCATAATATAGTTGATTATTCTGTTAGGAAATTCAAGTTTCCGTCCACGGTCCACCAACTATTTAAATTCTTAAGCTAATATTATCATTCTGGTGCATCACAAATAAATTTAGCATAGGGTATTATAAAAGAAAACGCACCAAAACTGAGTTCCATGGTTTCATTTTCATAGTTTGTAGTTCTTCCATTACCAGTGACGGTCCCGAAAATCAGTCGCAGATCCTCATAATGTGGCACAATCCTAATTCTATAAGATCTTGCATCAGGGTGTGCCTGCATGACTTGACTGTGAGTTATCTATAAGCTGCAAGTTATTTACTTATTTTATTGTACGGGTTTAATAAATAAAAAGTGGCATACCTTGATGTAAGCATCCCATATGTTATCATCAGCTGTTACCATTTGCCGAGTTTCATCCCAAGTGAACCCATTTTGTTCTAGAAGTATACTTACGTCGGTATATTGCTTCCTCAAACTTTTATATCGATTTTTCATAACATCTTTGCGGTGCTGTGAACCAAAATTTAAGTTAAACAATGTTGTCATCTGCTCCCAAGCTTGTGTGATAAATGTATTCTCAATCTTATTCCCTCTACGCAGTTGGTCAAGTAAAAGGTCGATGAAATAGCTGTCCATCGGTGGTGTCCAATATGTCCTTGACCGCTCACAATTAGTGGTGGTTTGAGCCATTTGACTATTGTTTCCTTCTCCTACAGATTGGAAGTACACACATCAACTGAAGCACATTCATTGTACGAAAATAATGCTTAGCACTACTTAATCAAATCTGGGTGAACCATAAATAGGATGCATGTATGATCCAGTGACTAAATTTTGAATCTTATCTCACATACATATCACCAATTGAAATTTTCGGGCCTACCAAAAAAGTTGGATGCAGAATAACGTAAAAACAAATGAAATTTACAGAAAATATAATTTCAAAATTTTCAGAGAAAATTAGCAAGTGGATCAGTCTCCTACATGACTCAGATCGCTTTTGTGGTATTAGTATCATAGGTTGACATCAAATAAAAACTAACCATGCTGTGTAGTCCTGTAACCAGTGTCAAGGTCTGCAGCAGACACTGGATGAGTTTCTCCTCCAACACCAATTTCATTTTGATATATCATGCATAGATCGTTGTAGTCCGGTACAGATGTAACTCTACAAGCTCGTGCTTCAGGGTGTGCCTGCAAATCTCATATATAAGAAGTCGTTTATCAACAGTTCATAATCATGTAGCATGAGTTGGAGGAAAAAAGACACCTTGATACAAGCATCCCAGACACAATCATCAGCTACAACTATTTGCCGTGATTCATCCAACTCAAATCCACTTTGGCCAAGAAGAACCTTCATATCATTGTAATGTTTCCTCAAGATTTTACATCTACTCCGCAGAACATTTTTGCTGTACTTCGAATCAAAATTTTGATTAAAATGCATAATCATCTCTGTCCATGCTTGCTTTGTGAATGAATTCTCTGTTTTGCTCCCATTACGCACCTGCTCTAACATGAGGTCAACGAAAAACCGATCCATTGCCGGTGTCCAAATTGTCCTCGATTGAACAGAATTTCCAATTTGGCTGCCTGATCCTTCTCCTGCAATTGTGTATTACTGAAAACAATCAGAACACATTATTGTTACAATTTTCTAAATTACCTCAACCAAACAGTATATGTTGAATATAAATGACTCTTTGCATTAATGCTGGCTCCTGCCTTAGACGCCATACAAAGTGCATAACCATTAAATGGATACCTTTCCATTTTCATGCTTAAACATATAAGTGTTCACTTTTCTTCCATCATAGTCCACTGACAACAATTAACTGAAAAAGATGAAAACATACTTATTTTAGTCCCATAATCTTCAAACTCTACATCGTGACTTGAACGGCTGTATCTTCCATCTGCAATTGTGTAACCATATATGATACACAAGTCTTTATAGTTCAAAACAGGTTTAGTTTTATAATATCGGATATCTGGATGTTTCTGCAAATAAAAATAACAACAGTAAGAATGCTAGATTGTGTGTCTTAATGACATAAAAGCATATAAATAAACATGAGTGAAGGAGAAACGAAAAAAAGAACACCTTAAGATAAGCGTCCCAGACATGATCCGAAGCTATTACCAGTTGTCCTGTTTCATCCCATACAAAGCCAGGTTGTTGAAGAAGAATCTTTACATCATTGTACTGCTCCCATAAATTTTTATACCGACCTTTAAGTACATCTTTGTCATATTTGGATCCAAAATTTTCATTAAACATTATAAGCATATCTGTCCATGCTTGTTTATTGAATGTATGACCAACCCTATTTCCTTTTTCAACTTGGTCTAACATAAGGTCAATGAAAAAACGCTCCATTGGTGGTGTCCAATATGTTCTTAGACGATCATTAACTGTTGGTTCTTGTTTAACCATTCTTGTTCCTGTCATAAAAAAAAATAACTTCATTTCTGTCAGAAGATATGCTACTGGTTAGATATGGGGAACAGTTCATGTATATCAACTCATGCTTGGCTGCACTTTATCCGACTCCTAGTGTTGTATTAGTTCTCAGGAAAAACAAGAAATCCCTAAAAATGTTATCTATAAACAACTGTACAGAACAGAACCACAATAAAACCAGCACAGTGACTGAATAAAACGTCCTCCATTTCTTTGAAAGTCCCAATAGCTTGCCATTATTAACATTCCAAATCAAAGTCTTTAGCTTTGCACTCACCTTAAGTTCAAATAATAAGCTATTTAAGGTTCGCTATGTTAAAAAGTTAAGCAATCAGCAATTCTACCACTCCTAAGATATGAAGATACTATGTGGATGAAGTCGAAGCCTTGGCGATCAAGTTCAACCACTTGGCGTTACTCAGTAATCCTGCATTCTGACAACCTCTTGATCAACATGACATCATCGTTATCATTGTAACGAATTTGGTTAAAAGTAATAAAACCTACAGTAGATGCTATTTGTTTATCAATCGGTTCTCACGGTGAATCTTTCTATCCTTGTCTACTGGTGGTCTTGTTGATTTACGTTTCTTTTTAATTTGTTTGTCAATCTTGCAATTGACATTGAATGCTTCGATTCTTCCAAGCCAAGCTTACAAGCAAACCCTGCTCATCAAAAATGTCACCCGGCGCCCGTATATCTAGCACACACACTAACCTTAATAAACAACCTCATACACCAACTTCTAATACATAATGCTGAGTTTTCATATTTTTGAGTCATTAGAGGTTTGAACAAAATACTACGCTTAAATGCTTAATTACTTCAGGACCCGACTCAACGTTATTTTTCTGCAACATAAGAATCAGCATGGCAGGTCTTAGTTCTTCCGAAACAGTTCCTAACCATGCCAATGCTGTAAACGCAGCTGTGAGTCTGTAACCCTCAAACCCAAGTTAAGTAAACCTAAAAATTCATTTTTGGAACCCTTACAGCAAACTGTATTCAATTGCAGATGCAATAAGCACTATCTCATGAACTCATATCATTGAAAAAATGGCTTAAGCTCAACAGAAACTGAAGTACTTGAGTTCCAGCTTATATGCATAGTCTAGTTTGTTTAAGTGATCTCAACAAAACAACAACCTTAACCCTAATATAGCGGAATCCGCAAAAAGAGAGATTCTAAGACATATCTAGGAGAACCTTAATTAAACCTTTTCATTTCAGAACTTGAAAATCTAAATTAGTGATTAGAAATTATCTAATTTTGAATTTGAGAAACCTATGGAGGTAATGAGAAACAAATTTGAGTAAATTTGGTTTGAAGATTACCTGTGTTTTAACTGGAAATTTTGGCGCCTTGAGAGAGATCATCAAAATGAGAGAAATGAAATGTTTTGTTTGGTTGTGGATGTAACCCTAAATCGACAATCAAGTCATACTAAAATGAAAGATAATGAGGGGTTGTTTGGTTCTCTACTGAAACAGTCCGGGCATAGGATTTTTTTTTAACTTAATCCAGCGACGAAACGAACGGGGATCCCTGTGGTAGAACAATGGATAGCCCATCTGTTCTCATTTGGTGAGACCTGGATGGATTCGAATCCGGTGCTCAACCCTTGTAAAGTGTATAGGGGGTGAACATTTGGTCCGAAATCCGCCGACCCAATCCGGCCCATTCGACTTTTGCGGTTGGGTGTCCAATCCGTTTGCTATTGGATTGGTTGCGGATGCAATTTTTGGCATCAATGGATTTGGGTTGGGTGCGGATGGAGTCCTAAAAATCCATTGGACACTCACATCCACTAGGTTAAGGATATACTTA
>JAJJMA010104115.1:36970-49223 GCA_023529015.1 Papaver nudicaule | reverse complement strand
ATCTCAATCGCTACATTACTACTAAAGTAGTCGACTATATTTCGAAAGAATAGAGAAAGTAGAATAGAAGAATAATCCGTAAAGTCATAACTCCTACTAACCTTTTGTCGATGAAGAATAATTGATGTCTTCTTTGTCTTCACAGTCTTCGTCTTCAAGGTCTCTACTACTCTGTCTATATCCCATTTCCGAAATCTAAACACTAGTAGGCTAAATCAAGAATTGTATTTTGACACCTAAAACTGACAACTAGCTTGACATACCAACGCTAGTGGGTTTGACCGGACAATGCCCTAACAGCAAGCAAAAAACGAAAATAAGGAAATTGCCTAACTAAAGAAACATATAAGCTAAAGAAGGCATGACTAAATAAGGAAATCGAGTTTGCCAGGGAGTTGGCATCGCAACATCCCACCCTCCTCGAAAAATAGCTTGTCCTCAAGCTTCAAAATCAGGGAATCGAAGTAGTAATTCATCGGCATCTTCCCAAGTGGCCTCATCAATTGAATGATCCTTCCATTTGATCAACCATTTGGTTCCTGCACGATCTCCTTTTTTGAACATTTTGCGCTCCAAGATGGTGTCTGGTTCCCACTTATCATAATCCACTGTTACAGGCAAATTAGTGTCAACAGTAACTGAAGAACCAAGTTCTAACTGCGAAACATGAAACACAGGATGAATGCGACTGGTAATGAGCAAATCCAATCTATACGCAACTGGTCCAATCTTCTCTAAGATACGAAATGGTCCATAAAACTTAGGAGAAAGTTTAGAGTAAGCTTGCGTGGAGGCCGTTCTTTGTCTATAAGGTTGTAGCCGAAGATAAACAAAATCATTAACTTCAAAGTGGCGTTTTGTACGATTTGAATCAGCATAATTCTTCATTCTAGTCTGAGCATCATGTAAGTGTAATTTAAGAATCTTCAAAGTATGGTCCCTTGCTCGTAGATTGAAATCAACAGCATGCACAGCTGTGGAACCTGACAAGTAAGATATAATGGTGGGTGGTGGTCGACTGTAAACAGCTTGATAAGGAGTCATCTGTATAGCAGAATGAAAACTTGTATTATACCACCATTCAACCCATGGTAGCCACTTCGACCAATCACTTGGCTTTGTACCAGCAAAACACCTCAAATAACATTATAATGTACGGTTAGTAACCTGTCTGTCCATCAGATTGAGGGTGATATGTCGTGCTACGACATAATTTTGTGTTTTGCATAGTAAAATATGCTTCCCAAAAATTGCTGATAAATATCGGATCACGATCACTAACAATGCTCCTTGGCATGCCATGAAGACGTACCACTTCTCGTACAAAAACTTCAGCTACAGAACTGGCAGTATACGGATGTGTGAGTGGTATAAAATGTGCATATTTGGATAGGCGATCTACTACCACAAGATTCGAGTTCTTTCGATGAGAAGTTGGAAATCCATCAACAAAATCCATCGAAATATCTAACCATATGTCAGCAGGAATAGGAAGAGGATTCAAGAGACCCGGTGGAGAAACAGACTCAGACTTATTGCGTTGACAAACATCACAATGAGCAATAAAATCTTTTACTGACTTCTTCCCTTTCCAGTAAAATTTTTGTTGCAAACGCTTGTACGTTCGTAAATACCCATAGTGACCACCAATAGGATTAGAATGGAACTCTTCAAGCAGTTTAGTGCACCATGCTGAAGTTGGTGGCACCACTATACGATTTTTATAACGCAACAGACCATCAGTATAAGAGAAGTGTACCTTACAACCGGCATCTTGACGTAATTGTTGAATGAGTGGTCCCAAATCTGCATCAGCATGATATTCTTGGCTAATGTCGTCAACACCAGAAAAAATAGGTGTAGAAATATGAAAATGTGAGCCATGGCATCTTGATAAGGCATCAGCTGCAACGTTCTCCTTTCCACGACGGGAAATAATCTCATAATCATATCCTAACAATTTTGACAGCCATTTCTGTTGTTCCATAGAAGACAATTTCTGGTCCAAAAAGTATCTGAGGCTGCGATGGATCGGTATAAATCTTAAAATGTCTGCCAAGCAAGTACGGGCGCCGTTTTTGGACTGCAGCAACAACAACTAACATCTCTTTGTCATAAATGCAATTGGTCTTTGTAATTGCATTAAAACAACCCCAATGCCATTACCAGAGGCATCACATTCTAAAGCAAATTCTCTTGTAAAATCTGGAAGTGCCAGAACTGGAGTAGTAGTTAAAGCTTGTTGTAATAGCTTGAATGCAGTAGTGGCATCGTTGTTCCAAACAAATGCGTCTTTCTTCAACAATTGCGTTAAAGGGGCACTGATTTTGCCAAAATCTTTCACAAATTTGCGGTAGTATCCAGACAAGCCAAGAAAGCCCCTCAATTCTATAATTGTATATGGTAGTGGCCAGGATAATATGCATTGGATTTTATCATTCTCGACCGAAACTCCTTCAGCAGAAATGACATGTCCCAGATAACCAACAGATGATTGTGCGAAAGTGCACTTTGAGTCTTTGACAAACAACTGATTAGTACGTAAGATTTCAAACACAATAGCTAAGTGTTCAATATGCTCAGTCATGCTTTTGCTATAGACTAATATGTCATCAAAGAAAACAAGGACAAACCTTCTCAAATGTGGCCGGAAGATGTGGTTCATCAAGCTTTGAAAAGTGGCAGGCGCATTCGATAATCCAAAAGGCATTACTAAGAATTCAAAATGACCATCATGTGTTCTAAACGCTGTTTTTGGAATATCTTGTTGATGAAGCCTGATTTGGTGATATCCAGAGCGTAAATCGAGCTTGGAAAACACAGTTGCACCATTTAATTCGTCTAACAATTCATCAACCATTGGAATGGGAAAACGATCCTTAATGGTCAATTTGTTTAGAGCTCTGTAGTCCACACACATGCGCCAAGAGCCATCTTTCTTTCGCACCATTAAAATGGGGGAAGAATAAGGACTAGAACTTGGGCGTATGAATCCAGCTTGTTGAAGTTCAGGGATAATCTTCTCAATCTCATCTTTTTGAAAATGTGGGTATCTGTATGGTCGTATATTGACATGCGAAGAACCAGGTAACAATGGGATACGATGATCATGAATACGTGCTGGAGGAAGAGCAGTTGGTGATTTGAAAATATCATCAAACTGTGAAAGTAATTGTTGCACAGCCGGAGAAGTAGTTGTTGTTGCATTCATGGAAGTATTCAATGCAGATAATTGAAAAAAAATTCCATAAGTTTCCTGATGTAATAAACGGTGCATCGGTTTTGCTTCTAACATCATTACAGATGATTGGTTGTTCCCTTCTAACGAAATAACTGTGCTATTAATGCAAAACTGCATTGTCAGTTTTTCACCATTTAATTGGTCCTAGCGTACGTCACTGTTGAAGCAAAGCCCTTTTCTCTTCTGTCTTTCATCTCTTCCCATGATAATTTCTTGTAACCAGGTGGTAACATTGTCTTCTTAGCTGGTGTAGTATTAATTGCAGACCTGATTGGAGGAGGACGATAAGGTTGTCTAGGGACAAACCTATTAGTTTGTGCATGAGCCTCTTCCTGATGCCTAGCCTTGGTGAAAGCTTCGGTTAGAGTTTGTGGTGCAAGTAAGCGAACCACAGACCCAATATGGGGTTTTAGAGAACGAATAAAACAACTGACCAAGTAATCTTCAGGGAAATCAACAAAGTTTAGGAGATGCTCAAATTCAGTTATATGTTCATGAACAGGACCTTTCTGATCGATTGTGCTAATTGCTAATCTAGCATCCACGAACTTTTCAGGAGCAAATCGATCACGAACTAGGTTGCAGAATTGAACCCATGTATTAACTTCTACCTTTGTTTTCTTCGATCTAAACCACTGATTAGCTTCACCCTTGAGATGTGCAGAAGCTACTATAATCTTAAGAGCATCAGTAGCATTGTAAACACTAAAATATTGATCGGCATTGAAAATCCAGCCGTCAGGATCTTCACCAGCAAAGTTAGGAAACTTCATATTAGGTCTGGTTCAGCACGTGGAGGTGGTGGAGGTGGGGTAGGTGGTGGATTAACGCCAGTATTTTGTGTTTGTAATTGAGGAATAATTTCCCTAAACACGGTACGTAAGGATGTTTCCAATGAAGAGCTGAGAAAAGTTGTAAGTTTTGTTGTAAGAGTTGTGCTTTCCCCATCGCGTTGTATCTTCCTAGCAGCTTGTTTCTGAAGCTCTTTATCTTTATCATGAAGATGCAGCTTGGTAAGAGTCTCTGTAAGCGTATCCAACTTGTCTGTGACTCCTGCGATACTGTCTTGAAGAGTTTTCAATTCTTCCGTGTAACCCATGGTCTAAAAGAAAGAAAAAAATTTGGTCGATTTTTTGAAATTTGATCGAATTGGCTCTGATCCAGGTGTTAGGGTACTAGACCTTTACACTGAAGAAAGCTATGAAAGTAAACAAGAACCAGGATAAAACCCTTTGATTTGGGGCGAGCAACCTTTGTTGTTTTAGAAGTAGGCTAAAAGAACTTCGGTTTATTGATCTGATGATCTTTTTAACAAAATCATGAAGAGTATTTATAGCTAACTATCTTGCGCAGCAAGCAAAAAACGAAAATAAGGAAATTGCCTAACTAAAGAAACATATAAGCTAAAGAAGGCAGGACTAAATAAGGAAATCGAGTTTGCCAGGGAGTTGGCATCGCAACAACCTTTTTTTTATTTACTAAGTTGCTTGTTTCTTGACAGATAAAAGAATATGGCTATTGGCATGTGCGCAAGCATGCCTTCATTTCTCAATCACAATATTCTGGATTCTTTGGGCACCGGCAATAGTGGTATGTCCCGTTCTGCCGTTAGATTTCGTACTTTCGTTTAGAACTCTCTCCCTCATATGCTACCTACCTAAGAGAAGAAATCAAAATGAATAAAAAAAAGGGCAAATTTTTAAAATGGCCACAAAAAATATGGCTAATTAATATGTCGGCCGTTTTTTGAAACAGTTTTAAAAACTGGCCAAACTGTTAAGTTTTCCGTCTGGGCCTACCATCCAAGTCAAAACCATTGACTTGGTCAAGATTCCCTATGCAATTTACCCTCCTATCCCTACCACAGATCTACCGCACATTCAATAGACGGTGAGAGATGGATCCGCCACACATGCAAGCTAACACGTGCGACATATCACACTAAAAACACCTATCACTTAACGAAAATTTCATTTTCGTTTTTCTCCTTCTTCTTTCTTCTTCGTCCTCTGCTGCTGCTTCTCTAGGTTTAGGGTTTCTGAGAGATTAGAGACAAAGTTGAAGAGGAAAAAGAAGAATCAGACGGAGGGAGTTGATAAAGAAGAAGAAAATCATCAGAACCGGTTCGTTTTTCGCTGATGGTCCATCTAAAATCGTATTACAAGACATCAATGGAGGCAACTAAGTAAGATTTCTTGTTTGTTTTTCGTTTCATTTGAAAACCCAGGCTTAAAATATCATCGTTGATATACTACGTGCTTTAATTTTAGGTTTTTTCCCCTTTTTGAAATTTCTAGGGTTCATCTGTTTTTTCCCCTTTTTTAAATTGAACAATTGAGGGGTAATTGAGGGTGTAATATGTTGAATTAAGCGTTTAATTTGTTTACAGCTTGTTTGGATACCCATCCATAAGATACTTTTTTGTTTTTTAAAGTCTATAAGTCGGAAGCTTGTTTGGGCGCTCAACTTATTTGAGTTGAAAAAAATGTTGGCTTGTTTTCAATTTTTCTTTCTTATCATAACAATAACTATGAAATTTTGAATCCTGGCTTTGTGAATTTGCCAAACTTACTCAGTGGAAGGACCTGGTTTTGAGCTCCTGCTTTTTTTCAGTTCAGTTGTCTTGTCTGCAACTTTCAGATTCAGGTGAAGCAGTTGATTCAACTGAGTTAACTCACCAGTTAAATCAGTTACGTTTCACTGGTTTAACTCACTGAGTCAATAAGAAGGGGTAATATGTCTTTTACCATGTGGGTTAACTGCCACTAGTGAACTTCCGTTACCCGTTTTTTGTAAAAAACGGGATGGAAAAGGTCAATATCGGCCATTTTGTAAAACTGTTAAAAAAACAGTCACTTTGATAATTAGCCATATTTTTTGTGGCCATTTTAGAAAATTGCCCTTAAAAAAACTGGATGTAAGTGGGATAGGACGTGTACTTTCTTCTTGATCGTCTATATCATCCATCCCCGACGCGACATTGACTTTATCACAAGACATCTACACGGACCTCTCGATGACACCAAACAAGGACTCGAACTTGACACCCCAAAGCCAATAGTTTGTTCTTCTCGTTGCATCCAAAGGCCAAACAAAGATTCCACGTAAGATCAAATTTTGTTTCCTAAATTTATCTAAACATGGAGTGTGTACGATTATGCTTTTCTCTTGGATTTTTCTCCTATTGCTTCGAGTGAAACTAGGCTATTTACATGGGGAATTGCCTCGATGATCCCCAAGGAGGAACTTCCATCCCAGAGTTTGGTTAAAGTTGCAGTTTCCGGATCATAACAAGAGAGAACTCCGTCAACCCACAGTAGAACCTGATTAGTCCTTGTAACTGCAAACGGAATATAGTACACATACGTCTCTTTCATGTCCTCCCATGGTATACTAAACTCCTTATTCCAACTCCAGTAGTCATTGAATTTGTGATCTTTTATATCATAACTACTACACTTTTTCTTCTTCTTTAAAGTCCATATGTTAACAAATTTTTCTCCTCCCTTTTCTCGATCTATACCATATGAGATAATTAATAGTCCCTCCGTTCTAATTTACTTGAGGGTTTTGGTTTTGATACACTTGCTTTACACTTGCCAAAAATGGTATTTTTCCACAATTTTGTTAACAACACTCAAGCATTATATCTTCTACGTTACATTTCCAAACTCAAATGCATTAATTTTATTAAAAACATTGTGAAAAAATACCAATTGTAGCAAATGTAAAGCAAGTGTATCAAAACCAAAACCCTCAAGTAAATTAGAACGGAGGGAGTAATGTTTCTTGAGATTGTATTGCAGCGGGAAACTGGTTTGTTAGATCTTTCCTAGCTCTGATGCCATGTTAAACATGAGCATAGAGAATTCTATTATGTTGAGAGAATAATTGTTGTGCAATGGCATGATTTATATAAGATTACAGGACTAGATAAGGCAACTAAATATACACCTAACAATATAGTAAAGACACACCTAACAATATCTATGACACATACATCAGGAAATATATACTCAATAACAACAAACAACTACCTGTCACATTTTAACTGACCTTATTACTATTTTCATTTGTCTCAAAAATGTATCCAGCTTCTAATTATATCTGTATTTTTCCAACGAACTTTCAAATATACCCTTAAAAAATATCTAGATAAATTGGAAACAAATTAATGAATATATTTTTTTTTGTGTGTAGATTCTTTTACCTTTTATAGTTTTCAAAAATAAAGTCATATGTTTTCTCTTTATTATTTCCCACTTAAAAATAAAAATTCACCTACTCTCTATATTTAATAAGGGTACAATAAGAAATTCATTTGATCTCTTTATTTTTTTGACTTAGTCAAAGCGATCAGTTAAAATAAGACGGAGGGAGTATATGACATCATCAAGATCGTATAATATCTTGACCATATCTTAACAAAAGTGTCTCGGTCCTTTACCTTCATACAAACTAAACCATTACATGAACCAACCATGCTGGACAACGCCCACAAAGGTACTGCATCAACAGAGGGATAATCATCCATCTTTACAAGTGTATCATACGAGTATTTCTCATGGATCTTAATATTATCACAATATTGATCTCCTCCATAGAGTAGCCCCCCAAATTCAGACAACTTGAACAAAAAAAGAAGACCTACCTTGGTAATATTACGTAGTAGATCACGCCAGGGTTTGCAAACCAGTTTACAATTGATGATAGATTAGTGAGGTAAACGAGATAATATGTTTAAGATGATATCACGGTGTAACTTCTTCATGTTCTCCATGCAATAAATTAGTTTAAAAAAAAGAAATTTAATTCAAACACTGTATGTTTAGCGTCAAGTAGCTCTTACCTGTTGCAGATATCTCTTTCTCTACTGACATTTAGACAAATCTGCAGCAAGGTCAGATTTGTTTTTGCTACGTTTTGGTATTTAACCCTAACTAACAGTTCTTAAAGAGGGAAACCAATAATGATGACAAAATTCTTCCCACATTATAACCTCTATAAATTAATAGCCTTGGGACCTATAAATTAATAGCCTTCGGAACAATAAAATCTATTAATTTAGCGAGGTTATTAGTTTGCAAAGGCCTCATCAGAACCGGACAATTTTATTATTTTAGCGGGTTATTAATTTAACGTCGGGCAGCCCATTTAAAGTTTACCATGAAGTCTAAATCTATTTTACTCGGCCCAGTCTGAGTTTACTCGGCCCACTAACGAATGGAAACCGCTACATTGAATAAAATGGTCAATTTTAGGGCAATTTAAATAAAATAAAAAGAGAGGGTACTTTTCTTTAGCATATTTCAAAATAGGGTTAGTTTATCAAATTTCCCAAAAGTTTAGTTTGTTGAGATACTGACATTTCAGATTTGTATGGTCCTAAATATTTTGGTGCTGATCTCGTTTCCTTTCTGATGAAATGTCTTTATAGGTTCTTTATTGGAATTGAAGTGCGTTCTTATTCGAAATCGATTTTTTTTCCTAGACATAATTGATCTTCCCCGTCATTACTTGCATATTTGGTGGCGTCACGGCATAGCGTTCCATCTCAGTGATGTTGTCATTTCCCGAAACATCTGCGTAAATGCTTTCATCCATTGTTATAATGTATCTTGAAATATTATGTGTTATCCTTCATGCATACCATTTCCTCCTACTTTGTTATCATATAAACAGGCTCTGTTAAGTGCAGCATGTAAAGAGGATTTAAGGATTCGTCAAGCTGAGATTAGCTCTTAATTCTCTCCATGCATGGGGCACTTCTTGATGCGAAAACTAAAGAAGTCATGGATATGTAAAATCACATGAACCAATGTCGATGGTGAAAAAAATATCTTGTAATTCCATCTTGCATGCTATAGATAATGGTACATTTTTCAATCATCGACTAGATTTGACTTATGCTCGTTCTCTAATTTCAAGATTCCAAAAATCACAAACGAGTCTAGAACTAGAAGACTCAAAAAACAAACCCAAAAAGGCAGGTTCAAGGCCCACAAAAAACCTAGGTATAAACAGACTCAGAGTCACTCAAGCTCAACACTCAATAGAACCTTATCAGGCATTTCAATCCAGCAATAAATGTGAATTTATCTCAAAACAATGTCAAGACTTCCCCAGTGTGCATGATCGAGCGTACACAAGATATGCATAGTATACAGTTTGAAAATGAAAAGAACCTGATAGTCCGGTCTTAAATCATGTCCCGATTGGCTTACACAATGAGCCTCATCCACAACTATCCTCAAACGAGATTGATGACCATGCAAATTGTCCAACTGTCTCAATAAAACATCACTCCTGCACTTAAATTAATATCATATCACCATAAAGAGTGGTACTAAATTTCAAGGTATCTGCAAGCCAGGAGGCCGATGGTGCAGTTTCATCAAATACCACAATGAGATCAGTTGGGTTAGGCTGCAGAGTCCCGACGATGATGAGACATTTAGCATCTGTGGATGAAACTATGCGCATGCTGCCGTTCAAGATGCTGCATGGGGGTCTTTGGCCCACGCCACATCCTCAGGCTTTTTGGTGGTTTAGGCTTCTGAAAAAATCCGACTCATTCTGTGAATGATGAGATGTTGGCTATACCTGCCATGGTGGAGACTGTCAGCGAAGTGCTTCCTCACATTGTGTAACTGTCTAAAATCCAAAGGGTAGATCTTAGACGGTACACCCAAATATTAGTCATGAGATGCACACAATCATACGTACTAACATAGTAAAAAGATAAGGGTTAGAGATATTTGACAGCGAGTTTACTTGGTTCGTCCTCCTTAATGAGGCCTACATCCAAGAGTTTTCACTAGAATAAGCATGATTACATCACTCACCTTACAAAGCTCTAAGTGTTAACACTCACTCATGAACCCTAATCTCAATGCTAGGCTAAGGAGAGCAAGCAAGTTATGTCACTTTTCCTCTCTCTAAACCAGACTAAGAAACGTCCAACCCTTCATACAGAGGGTTCTCTCGCTATTTATAAAGGTTTACATTTTGGATAACAGCTAATACAAACAATGACTCTTCTGACACTTATTTGTCTTTACTCGCCGATGAGCTACGTCGGGGATCTTTTATTATGGCTAACACACCTTGGCGGCCAAGTCTTTTTTGGATAAGGATTGTTAACGCGGAATTCATTGAGTCAACGAGTCAACTCTGACATTATATCCATTCTGATTACTAATAAATGTTCAACTCCCTCTCAACCAATTTCGCTGACGTGTCCTTCCATCGCTAGCATGACTTCGATCTTCTATTATTCCTATGGGATTCGCTGATGCAACCTTGGCTACCTCCACACTAGTCTTCTTATAAAGGAACTCGCCATAAGTTCTCGCTGATGATTCCATACTTCTCAAAGGTAGTTTTCTCCCGCGGCTTCACCTCTAGGATGCGTTTACAAGGTAAAGGCATTTTCTACACTCACACATTCCCAACGAAATAATTTTCCAGGTAATTCTTTCCATTTGGATGTTTCGAGATTTGGCATTGTCCGCCTTCAACATGCTTTGAGGTTGTCAAAATACAATCTCAATGTGCCTTTGTTTATTACTGAGCCTGAACCAAAACCTGAAACGCTCTACTACCTGCGTCGATCCTGATATTGTATCCAATTCAAGTTTACCATGGTAAACCTAGGCTTTAACATGAATCTTCATTATTCATCGGGCAATTAACGTCCTTTCTTTTCATGCCAAAACCATGAGTTGTTTGTCAGGATTATATTACTTACTCTTGGATTATGATTCTGATATTCTTTTTACATTTGTGACATCTTCATCGATGCATATACTCTTAATCCAGCGTACAAATTCTGTCGCTTTTACTGTGAATAATTTTCTTCAAATTTGAGTAGCAGTTGTACATCTTTTTTAGCAGTCCGGTCTCATATGTTTCATTTGCACTACCCTGATCAATTGGTGGAGGTTTTTTCTTTTCTACTTTATTTGGTTTCCTAGTTGTGCTGTGATTGTCTCAAACCTGAGTTTCTGCTAAAGGAAATATGCATTTGTGAGAAACTGAATGTTGTTGTTTCCAAAAACAGAGTGCAGAATAAAGATTTTGGTGCCATAAAAAAGTGTGTAATGTGAAAGTAACAATACAATGCAACTAAAAATGATTCAATTATCCTGGATTCATCCGGTATCCAATAAATCAATAATGCACTTGTTACCCAATTGCTCAAGTAATTTCATTAAACCATCAAAAAATTATAGCACTAACAACAAAGATGATTCAAATACGACAGCTGAAATATGCATGAACATAAGATGACTTGATCTCAAATCTGAGTTACGTACATTCCTTGTTGCTGCTTGAAGAACATACACATCTTACAAAAAAACTGGGACGATGAATTTATTTATCACAAAACCTTGTAAAGAATTGTGCAATTCCTTGAAGATAAAGAGCAGACTGATAAACATCTATAGCACTAATAATCCCTGTCATAATATTTCTTCTTAATCTATTACCATGCATAAAAAAAAACACTAACTAATTCATCCAATTAAACAAAGATTTCATAACCAACTTTATCAATAAACCCAGATTGTGATATCTTATACCAGCTCATAATACATAAATTATGCCAAGTAAGGAAAATGAGTAGATAAAAGTAGACAAAATCATAAGGATAATACTGAAAAAAACTAGCTAGGAAAATAAAAATGCTCATAAGAATTCAGCGAACATTCTTCAGACACACCAAAAGACCTTCAGTTGTCTAGTGCTTCAAAGAAGAAAGCTGCATGTTTCATGACCTGGGGAAGCAAAATCAAACAAAGCACAAGTTAAAATCAGAAGTTTCAATGGGAAACAAAATCCTTAAAAATAAAATTTAACAAAAATTACAAATATCATTTTACCTCATTAAAGTTCTCAAAAGAGTTTCCATCGGAGGAATACTCTTTCCATTTCTCACATCATTCTTCCGAACAGATAGACGATTGAACAGTAGCCTTGTTTTCTTTTCCGCTTCTTCAAGAAAACTTA